>RJWM01006207.1:0-85917 GCA_004363535.1 Dasyprocta punctata | reverse complement strand
AAGTTACACATTAATGTAAAGCTGCTGCCTTTTCCTTTCAGGTTTTAGGGAATAATTTTATCCCAATTTGAATATGTGAACATACAACTTTGACTGTAATGACTTCATCAGTAGGGTTGTATTCTGAATTATCACATGCTTCTTTTGCTTTCCCCACCCGCACTCCATCTCATCACACCTTCTGTCTTGCTTTATTCTTGTTGCCTGCTGACAACCAATTTTTTGTCTCAGGTTATGCAGGTTATGCTTTCTGCGGACTTTGGCTAACATGAAGTTTGTTTTGCCTTAAATGATACCTCAACCGATGTGTCTCCTACATGAAGAAAAGTTAATGTGTCAAGCCATCCTCCAGCCATCTTTGGATGGTATTAGACATTCTAACAGCAACACAGGGAGGTATTTGTACAACTGTAAAAGTTAAATGTCATGTATACATTCCTAATCCTTCTGCTAATATCTCAATGGCTGTTCAAGATATTAAATGACAGGTTAATGCCATGTCAGATTCTGAATTCCGTAGACTTTCTTCTTACTCTCTTTGTGAGAGGCTCTTATTGGCTCTTCTTGGTGGAAATATTTGTTGATTGTATTCATCATAGTCTTGTTGATCTTATTATTTGACCCATGTATACTTAACTGTTTCTTTGGCCTTGTCTCCTCCAAATTTAAACCTATCCACCTATCCAAGATGAAAATGCCTGTTGTCTATTGAGGGCCTTTAGATAAACCCTCTGTGGAGTATCTCTGACTGCTGATCACAACTATGACCTCTTCAGAGGGGGGAGTATTAGAGACAGTTAAGTTAGGCAGTCAGACAGATCTAGGCCCTCAGGGGAGTTAGTACACTGGATGAGACTACATTACAACTGCAGCTGAAGTCACATTCATTAAGGTCTAGGTCTCAAGATAAAGACAGAATAACCAGGCCTACCTGCCTCCCCAGGGGATAAGCAACATACTATAATCAGTATCACTTGGTCCAATAAAGTCTAAGACATCAGCCATCCAGGTGGATAACCAGGACCTCCTTACTCATTTCTCAAAGGGTGCTTGTTCTTTCCATATACACTTTGTGACTCGGTTCCTCATTAGATCAACATTACCTAAGTGGCTATATAGTCTTATTAGTCAATCATAGTTTTGTACCACATTGTACCCACCTTGTGAGTTTTGTACCCACCTCATGATTTTGCTCTATAAAACTTCCTTTAAAAAGTGGGCTCCTCAGCAACCCACTCGGGCCCCTCCTGTCTCTCCAGAGCTCTCTCTCCCAATAAAGTTTTTCTACTCTTGACTTTCATTGTTCCTTAAAATTCATTCTTCAATTTCAAAGAACACAAGCTTTTCTGACATCTAACAGGTTGAGAGTTATATTTCCCTCTATATCATTTAAAGGTCCTATCTCACTTTTTTAAATTTATTTTTTAATTGACGAAAACTATGTACTATGTAAATTACATGGTTTTAAAATGCATCCTCATTGTAGAATGGCTAAGCCAAGCTAATCAACATATGTATAAATTCCTTCACATTCTTAATTTTATGTGTGTGCAAAGGAAACACTTCTTCTCTTTCAGTAATCTTTTTAAAAATGCAATTTCCATTGATACTAATTGTAGTCACTCTGTTGTACAACAAATCTTATGAACTTTTTGATTCTATTTAATTGAAATTGTGTATGGTTTTTCATTTCCCCACCCTTCCGCACCCCACTATTCTACTTTATACTCCAATGTTATGTTTTTACTGTATGTAATATATTGTAATTACATTCTTTAGGGAAATTGATATATATATATATATATATATATATATATATATCATCTTGATCATTTTATGCCCCCTACCCTATCTTTCTTCCCTAGATTCCCTCCCCATCTCCACAGGGTCTACCTCTCTGTTTCCTATTGTCTTAGCTACTTTCTTTATAACTGAAACACAATACCTGATACCTGTAACATGGAAGAGGAAAGATTTATTTTCACTCACATTTACAGTCCATGGCTAGCTGGCTCCAATGAAGGATGACATGGCACAGGTGCATGGTAGAAGAGAAGCTGCTCATGGCATGGTGGAGAGGAATAAAAAGTAAAGGAAGGAGCTCAGAAGAGAGATAAACCCACTCAGGCCACATGGCCCAATGACCCATCTCTTTCAGCTAGACCCTGAACTCTAACAGCAAATCAGCAATAAGCCCCCATAATCTAATCATCTTTCAAAAGCCCTCCCTATGAGTGCCTTAGGCTCTTAGGGAACATCTTGATATAAACCATAACATTCTACCCCTGGCCCCCAAAATACTTATACACATCCTTTTAGCCTATCTCTAAGAGTTGCCAGTGTCTTAACAGTTTCAGCACTGCTGAAAAGTCAAAATCCAAAGGCTCCTCTGTGATTTAAGGTGAACATTTCACTATGAGCCACTGTAAAAATCAAGAAGAAAGTTAAACACTGCTGACATCCAAAGATGCAAGATAAATACTCCCAATCCAAAAGGAAAAAATACAGGGATAAAAACCAATTGGACCAAAATAAAGCCAAAACTGAGCAGGGCCATCATTTAATCCTGTAGTTTCATTTCCAATACCCTAAGGCAAGTCATGGCGATGAGATATGAATCCCACAGGGCTTAAGTGGCTCTGACTGTATAGTGCTGCCTATGGTACAAATCTCTCTTAGACTGATTTTGCACAATCCTTGTGGCTTTCTTCAGACAATTCGCGTTCCTAACTTCTTCAACACCTTGGATTCTCCACTGAACTTTTAGCTTCACTTTCACAGCTTCAAGGATTGTCTTGTCAGAGGCACACTGCCTGACTGCCCAAGACCTTTGCTGAAATCAGGATGGAAGCCTCCCTGATCTCACAACTCTTTCAGTCTGCATACCCATAAAACTAGCACCATGTAATGGTTACAAAGTCTGCCCCTGGCTTAAGTAGTAGTCAGGCTCCCTCATATCATTGTTGTAGATATTGTCAAGTGCCTGGATGGCTGTGTACTGTGAACTAAATCTCCAGGAATCAATGCCCTAGGCTGCATTTTTCCCTTTCCAGCGAAGTGCCCTGGAACTGTGTTCTCAAAGTACCTCACTGTTGCAAAGTTGAGCCAGTGAAAGATGGAGTTCTGCTGGTTCTTGTGATGCCCTCAAGCCATCTTTTCCATTGTCCCATTATAAACTATTTTGCTTCTTTTTAATATTAATCTTTTCAACAACCAAACTCTTCACTCCATCTTTGCAAGGCTTCCTTCCTGGTGAAAGTAAAAATCATATAAATGGCTTTTTTTTCTGCTGTTTCTCACAATATAGCTCTAAAAGCAGCAACCAGTAGCCATGTTACAGCCTGAATATTGGACTTCCTTGAAATTTCATCTGCCAGATTAATCTGCTATTCTTAATCACTCACAAAATTTCAGGACACGAGCAAAATGTAGACAAATTTTCTGCCAGAGTATAACACACATGGCCTAGAATCTAATTGCCATTGAATTCATTTTCCTCAACTGAACCCTTGTAAGCCTGGTCTTTACTGTTTACATTTTTATCAGCACTCTGGTCTTCTGAATGCTAATCAGAATCTCCCATTTAGCTTGGCATACAGTATTCTAGGGCAGCTTCTCTAGCTGGCATCTCCAAGCCTTTCCAAACTCCTCCTGCAAACCAATTGCATAGGCCTCTGAGCCATGTACTCACAGAAACAGCCCCACTTCCCTGATACCAAAATATGTCTTCATTACATACTCTCATCATCTCTGAGATGTAATCCCTGGCACCCACAATTTAAAGGAAGACTGTTTTATTTTGGCTCATGTTTATGGTCCATAGTCAGCTGACTCCAAGGCACTACGGCGTGCTGTAGAACAGCAGTGGTGAACCTATAGCACATGTACTACAGTGGGCCATTTGTATCATTGAAAGATCTAAAGGATTCTTCATCACTGGCATACAGAACCTGGAGGAGAAGCAGCTCATGGCTTGGTGGCAGGGAAGCAGTGAGTGAAGGAAGGGAGAGATGATCTCCCTCCCCAGGCAGTGACCTATCTCTTCCAGCCAGACACCTCCTAAAAGCAAGTCAAGAATAAACCCCCACAATTCAATCACCATCCAAAAGCCTGCCTATGAGCCCTCTAGGCTCTTAGGGCACATATAGATATAAATTATAACAGCTAACGTATTTCTTTTATTTTGCTCTTTAACTTATTTATAATTTGGATCTTGTAAAACCATGCAGTATCTAACCTTCTATGTCTGATTTACTTTTCATGGCATCATGGTTTCAAAAAAATTCATTCATTTTCCTACAATGACTCAAGTTTATCTTTCTTTATGACTGTGTCAGATATAGATATAGATGTAGGTATAGATATAGATATAGATGATACAGATATAGATATAGATGATATAGATATAGATATAGATGATACAGATATAGATATAGATGATATAGATATAGATATAGATGTCTGTTGGACACATATATCCATGTATCATTGGAAGGTATGTAAGCCACTTTCATAATTTAGTTATTGTAAATTGTCCTGCTATAACATGAATATGTATGTATCATTGCTGTATGCTGATTTTACTTCTTTCAGAAAGATAACCAAATGAGGTATAGCAGAGTCAAATGAAATTTCTATTTTTAGTTTTTTAAGGAATCTCCTTACTGATTGCCACAGTCATTTTACTAGTTTACACTACTAACAATGTAGAAAAATTCATTTTTTCTCAATAATTTCATCATCATTTGCTATTTTTTGAGTCCTTGATGATAATCATTCCTATGGAAATAAGATGAATCTCAAAAGAGTACTTTACTGGGATTCATATCCAAAAATGTATTGTTTGCTCTAGTGTTGTAGCAGTTTCTCTCTCATTGAAAAATGCAGAGAAAAAAATTTTTGAATTTTTTTTCTCTTTTTACAAATTCTTCACTGTTTGGGGTAACTTGAAGAACTTGTTTTCTTTTTAAAATATTTTTTCTTTCTTTCTCCTTTTAACATTTTTTTTCTTCATACTATTTTTCTTTCTCTTGTTTGCTCTTTTCCTTTAACTTTGTCCGATTCTACTAATTTCCTTAATAGGAACCTTGTCTCATTTTTCTCTCATCTTCATCTTCTACTGTTAATGTTTCAAATTTTTCTTCTTTCATTCTCCAGTTCCCTATGCCTTCTACCATTACTACAATAATTGTTAAGTTTTATTAATCTTTAACTATTGAATTCTGTATTGTTACTGTTGAATTCATTCCTATTTGTAATGGATGTACAGTTGTCTTGTATAATAGATATTTACTGCATGTAAATATTTGGTTTGTCTTAGTGTTTTTACTGTAATAATGATCTCTTTTCTGTGCTTGCAGGTGATATCCAGTAGTTTTACTCTTTCAAGTAGTTTTGAATTTAAGTCTTTATTTAATCCATTTTGAATGAAATTTTCTATATTGTATGACATGGGATATTATTGTTCTTCATGTAAATATTCAGTTGTTCCAACACCATTTATTGAGAAATAGTTCTCTTTACATTGTGTGTTTTTGGCAACTTTGTCAAAACAGAGGTAGCTATAAATATTACTTTTTATTGATTCCAAGGCTTTCTAGTTTATTCTGTTGATTTAATTGTATGTTTTAATGCCAGTACTATGCTGTTTTGATTACTATAGTTTTGTAGTATGTTTTAAAGTCAGACAGGGTAGCGTATCCTGTGTGTTCTTTTTGGTTTCACTTCATTTTGATTTTTTGCTTTGCCTTCTTTTCATTCAGTATTATTTTCACTTCTTTCTTAACTGTTGGACACACCTAACTTTCTAAATTCTTTTCTGATTCTGTGACTGAGGATTATATTACAAATCACAGTACTACTTCTTTTATACTAATGGGATTAAATGTTCTCATTTGTCCTAAATATGCACAATAATTATTTCTTCCAGATACTATTTTTCAGTAGGTTTAAGAAGTATTTTTGCAGTAACATAAACAATTTATGACATACTCATATAAATACTTAATGTTTTGAATATCTTTGCCTCCTTGTTTCTTAAAACAATTCTGTCAGATAGCTTCCTCTAGAACTAGATTTATCAAAGATGGTTGTGGCCACACCTTCACTCTAGCAGTTTAGTAGTTATCAGTTCAGATTAATATATAATTATTAAAGGTAATATGACACGTATCTACTACATCAGGCACTGTGACACAAATGCTAATATTTTTTGATTCTCTCCCCAGAGCTGGGAAGCAGGTAATATCATCATTATCTGCTTTTTCAGTCAATGAATAAACCAAATGATTATCACATCTAAGGTTTTATGTGCAGCAACTAAAGGAGATAGGATTCAACCCCAGATAAGTAGATTCAAAGCCTGTGTCTTTGTCATTGAGCTATGATGGTATGGAGAGATATTTAAAACTTTTGACTGCAAAGACTTCTTTTCTGAGGTCAAGTTTTTTGGGGGAAGGTAATGCACCGTATATTCAGGTGTAGCCAATACTGTCTCCTGGAGTTTTCCATTGCCCCTTGTTTTTACTGATGGTGGAGTACCCTTAACATCTGACTCTCCGCTTTGGCTATGGAGAAGTTCTTTAATTACTATTTGTGTTCCTGAAGTACCCACCGTAGAGCCTCAGGTAAATATTTGTTTTATTAAGATGAAATACTTATAATCATTAAGCTATCTCCTTTTGGTACTTTATAAGAAGGTATAAGAGTTGCTGTGAAAGTTTTATTAACTCTTTCACCACAAAGGTTAGTGGCTTTTGCAGGTTACCATTAACATAAGAGCAGCATAGAATGTTCAGTCAATTCAATTACTGACTAAAGAGTGATGGCATTATGGGAAAATATTTTAAAATATATTTTTGCAGCCTAGACATCTATCAACAGACGAATGGATAAAAAATGTGGTATATACACAATGGAGTATTATTCAGTCAAAAAGAATAATAGAATCATGTCATTTGCAGTGAAATAGATGGAAATGGAGACTATCATGTTATGTATAATAAACCTGTCTCAGAAAATTAAAGACTGTATGTTTTTTCTTTATGCGATTCATCTAAAAATGAATATATCTATCTATAACTATATCTATATACCCATCCATCCATCAATAAAGGAGAGACATCAGGAAACTAGAAGGTACAATTTTAGAGATGGGAAAGAATATCAGAGGAGGGGAGAAGAAAGGTAGAAAGGAAGATAGGAAGAAAGGGTAATAGGGAAGGAAATTAACTAAACATATTACTTGCATATATCAATATACCAGAACAAATCTCTTTATTTCATATTATTAATATGCACCATATTATTAAAATGAATAAATACAATATAGCTTTAAAAATCATTAGGTAATTTCAAGATGCAGGTAAACATACACTTTTCCACAAAATTAATATTTCAGAAACTCATTCAGGCACTAGAGATGAAAATATTTCATTGACACTAACGTGCTTTTTTTTTTCTTTCTTTCTTTTTTTTTTTTAACAGTACTGGGTCTTGAACACAAGGCCCTTGGCCTGAGTTATCCCCAGTCCTTTTTCATTTTTATTCTGAAACAGGGTCTCATTACATTGTGAAATTGTTCAGGCTGGACTCAAACTTCTTATCCCCCTCTTTACAGCCCCAGAGATCTGAGATTATAGGTGTATACCACCACACCCAGATGCATGCCTAATTTTATAGTCTACTGCTTCTGAAAAGGAGATTTATCTTAAAAGGATTTGCCAATAGCCAGGTAACAGTCATATTGTAATATCTCTTCCTACATGCCTCATGAATTTGATCATGAATGTTTATATTTCATCATTTCCTTCCAGTTATTTGCATTGAAACAGAGAGACAGAGAGGGAGAGGGAGGGGAGAGAGAGAGACACACACACACACAAAGACAAAGACACAGACACAGAGACAGGGAGACAGAGTTTGTCAATTAAAATGTATTTAAAGGGATTATACTAGTTTTCTGCAAAAGACAGTGAAGCAGAGCATTGTGATATATACTAAACTTCTATGTCTGAGAAAGTTATTTTGTTTATATATCATAAAATTTAAAATGAATATTAAGTACTATGTCATAATTTAGGACATAGTCATTTTTTTCTCAGAGGTATAGAAGTTATTCATGTAGAAACCATAAAAAGATTGTACTTTTAAATTGTTATTATTCTCTAATTTCTGCTGTTGCTAACATAAAAATCTAAATTTATTGTCATATGGAAAGAAGCCCTTAAACAAAAATCAGTGATAAGAGAAATTCCAGAAAAGCTAACTATTGTTTGATGAATCTGCAAATGAAATGCATTCACGGGATGTAAAATCATTGCTTCCATATGTTTGTGTCATTTATTCTCATGTGTTTCTGTAAATGAGTTTAATAAACACAAAGAAACTATTTGTGTTGTAACTTGAAAATCCTGTGTGCCCCCATTTTTTTCCTTTACCTGAAAATGCTTTTTTTTTTTTTTTTTGTACCGAGGATCGAATTCACAATTCACAACCTCATGCCTGCCAGACAGGTGCTTAAGCCACTGAGCTAAATCCTGGGCAAAATGCTACACATTTAATAGATAATTAATTTTGAAATCTCTTCTGAAACCAAAAAAAAAGTAGGAGGGTCTCAGGAAAGCAAAAGTTAGGTAGAAATATAAAAGCAACAGTTAGAAATACATTCCTTATAAACCAACGAAATATATCTGTTAAAAATGCATTTGAAAAGCACTATTATCAATTCAAAAAGTAAGTGAAATGTAAAAATGATTCAAAAAGTAAGTGAAATGTAAAAATGATTCATGAAACCTCATGTGCTAAGACAGCTGTCATCAGAAAGGCCACAAACTGCCTGCCTATGGGTGCAGTGAGGGCAGGAAGACCACAGGATGTTTCAGATCACATAGAATGCAGCAACTTTTAATTAGTCTCTAAAATTTTGATTTTAGATAAAAAGAATTGGGTTTTTAGTTTCCCTGTGAAAGTCAAAAAGGTCTGAGGTACACGTGGTACTGCACATCTGTATTCTCAGCACTTGGGAGGCTGAGACAGGAGGATTCTGAGCTAGGGACCAGACCGAGCTACAGAGTAAAACCATTTCTCAAAAACAAATATAAAAATTAGAAAAAAATTCAAAAGGTCTAATAGTACTAAACGCACGTTCACACAAAACAAGTCTAAATGGATTGGAAATTGACTGGCTTTTTTTTTTTTTTCTTGGACAAAATATATACTCTCTAGTTTGCTGTAGTCTCTTCATGCTCTGTTTCTCCTCAAGTTATGGCTCAAGAGTAGTGGAGGTTGTAGCTAGGGTATGTTGCTTGAAATTGTGATCAGCAAAAAGCAAGCCTGCCTCAAGGCAAGCTTATGGATTTCTGAATCAGAAGTCTGAGAAATAGACAACCCAGAAAATGATTTAACATCCACAGTATTAAAACTATTTTACCAGCAGGAATGGCAGAGTACAATCATCATAATAGCTATTCAAGCAGTTATTGAGTTCTTAAAATAATTTGAATAACGTGTTGAATACTTTACAGCAGTTAGTCACTCAGCTAATTTTTATAGATAATTTTAAGATGTGAAGAGACAGACAGAGGTAAACAAAGTGGATTTGCTTCATTATTTTCTTAGAGCTCACAGTAAAATAGCAGAGGTAGATACTACCCAAATAATTACACTAATTTTTGGTTATGAGACTGTAGCATATTATGCACACACACATACACACACACACACACATATATACTATGCATGTAGTGTAATATTTAAAAATATATGGCAGGTCCAGGAATTTAGCTCGGTGGCATAAGTGTCTGCCTAGCAGGTGCGAGGTTGTGAGTTCAATCCCCAGTACCAAAAAAATGAAAATAAAAAATAAAAATAAAAAATATGACATATATTCCATAGTATATGCATACATGTGTTTATATTTCTGTTTATGTTTTTGGCATGTACATACATAATTATGTTTAAACAGTATGAGTCTGCTGATACTTACCACTATTTAATCTCAAAAATTGTTGCTTATGGCTTACATTAATACATTTTTTTGGGAAATAGAGAAAATACTTTTCCTCTACTCCCAACCTTCTATTCATATGCAGGTAGTTTCCAGACCCCCTGGTCTCTCTTTGCCCTGACACACCCCAAGTCACATGTTGTTCCCTGTGATCGTGAAGCAGTTTATTTATTCAGAGCTTTTGTAAGGAGGCACTGGCCACTGAAGTCCTGCTTCAACCTCCCCCTTTTCCCTTTCTGTGGGCTGCTATCCAGAATTCTGTGTTGCTCATCCCAGCTATAAAACCTATGAGAAGTCAAAATCTATCCATGGCTTCTAGAACAAAACATGTTGTCTAAAGAAATACAAGTAATACGCAAGTCCCCATCTGTCTGATTCTTATCTATCTTCCCAGTGATTTGAAACCAAGTACCACAGCACTGTGTTACTAGAAACAAGTAATAGTCTACATCAGAGAAAAGTAAGGAAAAGGAATGGTTTTTGATTGGTGAATCGGAAAAGTCTTTTTTAAACAAGGGACACTTATGCAGAGAAGTAAAGGCTGGCTGGGAGTGGGCTGTGTGCAGTGTATGCCTGGGGGAGGACAGAGATTTGTTCCAGGCAAAGAGCTTTCATAAAACCTCAGAAGCAGCAAAAAGCAGGATCCCTGGAGGAACTGAAAGAAGGTCTTTCAGCTACACAGGGAATAAAGTAGAACAGAATAAGTTGAAGCTAGAGAGGTTACTGCAACATGTAGGGTATTACAGGCCATTTCTAGGTTTTGAGATACTTGTCAGAAGGACAATGACAAGTTATTAAGGGAATTGAAGAAGGAAGTGAACAATTAATTTTATTTTCATATTTTATGTAATCTTTAAAAATCCTTGAGAGAGAGTACTTTTATGCTCACAGTTCAGTTGAATAAACATAGATGTAGAGATGTTAAACCATAAGTGTGTTAGTTACTAACATAAATGATTCCAGGGCCCATCCACTGAACCAGAACCCCACTGTCATGGAAAATTCATGGTATGTATGCACTTACAGACTATTACTTACAGATAATACATATGAGCGATTTACAGGGTTTTTTTTTTATAGGTTCCAACTGTACTACCATGTATTTGTAATTTAGTAACTCTGTGGATAATACAGTGGATTCAGCTTTTCAATCTCTATGGTAAAATTCTAATAAGCTAGGGGATATTTTTTTTTAAAATGTGAATTGCCTGTTTTGTGTGATGTAAACAAATTCCATAATTGCCTCCCCCCCAGTAAAATAATTAAAAATATATCAGAGGAATGGGGACCATTTACTGTAGTAAATTTTTGGTAGATATAAAAGTGAAGATGCTAACCAAATCATTTTATGTGTTAAAGCACCAAAAATTAACACGACGTGACTTTATTCCTCACAGACTTCCTATAAAGTTTGTACATAGGTTATGAGTATCTTGTGTATCAACCATGTCAATTGCTCTCACTTTAGAAAACAAAGGTTCGTGTATCTTGTTTCTCTGCCTGAAAAGGTAGTGTTCTTAGTTTCATTAAAACACAGTTTTAGAGGAGATTCCTACCTACCATTTGATCATTTTTCTATGTGTGAAATTTGACACGCTACCTCAGTTCTCCTGGGCAGCAGGCGCTTTCAAAGACCTCACTTGCAAGTCTGCATTTCCTTCACTCCACATGGCTTCTGAGGCATCCTGTGTAATGGTTTTATATTTTTTCCTGTGGAAACTCTTAGACCTACACTTCTGCAACTTCAATCTGGTTTAGCAATCAAAAACCATGGTGCCTGTCCAAAAGAGTTTGCAAGTGTTTTAAGGAAACTGGTAGTCAAGGCTGATTGAACTCTTCTTTCTTTCACTCATAAAGGAACTACTGCTCATGCATTCATTCAACCATGAATGCTTGGCTTTTTCATTACAGTTCCTAGGACACTAAAAAAGGAGATTTTTGTTTTTCATTCATCTCTAGAAAAAAGAAAAAACTGGAAAATAAAACTGCACTGGAATCTGTCCCTTGTCTTTATGCTGTGGCTATAGACAATTTTTACTGAACCGATATATTTTGGTTTTAGAAGATACCCATTTCATTCAGTAGAGCGTCTTTCCAGAGTGAAAGTACACTTTTCTGTAAAAAGCAAAACATTTTAACAACCATCAAATGAATAAATATTTTAATGAAATAGCAGAATTCAATAGAGGACAACTAACTATATAAACTTTCGTCTTTCTTCCATTTTCACTTTCAAGCTGTGCTTTTGAATTTACTTTTCTCCTGCCCCTGAATGGAGTACACGGTGTGACTCCTAAATTTTCTGATCTGTGTCAATGGCAAAAACAATCTGACTTATGTGATAGAAATGCCTAGTGTGATCTAGCACATAGACCACCTTTAGTTTGTTTCATTCAGTACAAAGCCTACTGTCCTCCATAGGCATCTTGCCTCGCAAGCTGCTTGCTGTGATACCTGCCTTGGGAATGATGAGTGGGAAAGGGGAAACTTAAGTACAGTCCAGTTACATGTTCACATCCTCTTTCCTTCACTTGCTGCCGCATCAGATCCCTCATTGATCAGGTCAAGGAGAAAAGGAGATTGAGAGGAAGGGCAGTATCTGAAGCAGTGAGTACAATTATAATTTTTCTGGCTCTTTCTTTCTTAATTGTCTACTTCACTCCGCCCCTAATCCAACCCTAAACCCTGCTGTGTTCTACCTACTGCTCCTGAGATCTGGGGAATTCTTTCTCTCAGGCAGCAGCTTTTAACAACCCTCATGAGCCCTTTTTAGCCTTAATAAACAAAGTGCCTCCAGAGGCCCACAAGGAATTTCTCTCATACTCTATACCCTCTAGCAAAGTTCAAGGTACCCAGCTGGCATTTACTTCAGGTGAGAGAGCTGTTGTCCTAGCTTCTTTAAACATGCTTTACACATCACTTGTAATATGACTAAGAATAAAAGATGAGACCCTTTGGCTGAGTATATCATATTATAGATATGAATTATAGAAAAAGAAAGACACTGCATCAACAGAAATGCAGTCTCAGTATTGCAGAAGTTTGTGCATTTATGTGCTTGTGGTTAGATTTATTAAATAGTACATATATTTATAAGCCCTGGGTTTATATTTATGAAATACTACCCACATGCAGCTCCAGTATGCCAACTATTTCTCTTGATCTTCACAGCAACTGTATGAATTAAATAGCTTCTGTGATGGGCATCATTTTATAGGTGAGGCCATGTAAAGGCAGGAGAGTTTAACTACCCAAGGCCACCTACTTTGTGAGTGGCAGAACTAGAATTCAAGCTTAGTATCACTGTCAGATGTGGATGCAGAGGCCTGGCTCACTGCAATCATTACATCAGTGAGTCTCCCTGTGGGAAGGAGTGCTATTAGCTTAAGTGGTGAGTGGAACTAGGCTATTAAAATCGTTTTTTACATCTGTAGCCAAGGTTTGCCCAGATAACAGACTTTAGCACCAGCTTTCATCTTTGTGTTTATTGATAGAAATCTTTCACCAAATGAAGTATATCCTGGGTACAGGCCTATACATGACTACAAGCTTCTTATTAAACAATATAAAACAAGGATGAGGGCCTAGATTCAAAGTATTCCATCCGCTCCTTCAGATATCTTTTCATTTATCCTGTCAATAATAGTCACCAATGTCTTATTTTAAGTTTGTGTTGATGGTTAAGGAAAAGTATAGTCCCGTTATGATTTCTGGGAGTCTAGGTATGCATTTTGAATTTAAATCCATGGCCAGGCATGGTGGTGCACACCTATAATCCCAATATGCCAGGAGTCTGAGGTAGAATTGCGGGTTCAAGCCCAGTCTTGGCAATTTAGCAATTTAACGAGATCTTACCTCAAAAATTAAAAACAAAAAAAAATTTTTAAAGTTGGGTAGAGATATACTAAGTTCAAAAGTTCTGGGTTCAATCCCCAGTCCTGAAAAAAAAAAGGAGAAGAAAGGAAGACAGAAAGAAAGAATGAAAGAAAGAGAAAGAAAGAAGCCAAGTTTACATCTTTAAAAAATAATACAATTTACGTATCATTGTGACCTCCCCACCTTTTTTGTAAATTTTACCACATTTTCTTTAAATTGCTAAATTGCCCAGGTTGGCTTGGAACTTGTGATTCTCCTTCCTCACCATCCCGGGGTACTGGAATTACAGGACTGCACCACCATGTCTGGCTTTTATTGTGACATCTGAGTAATGAAAATAATTTTGTAGCTCACAACATTGCATGAGAAAAAAGTAAATTCAGTTACATTCCTACACAGGTTATCTACAAGCTATATGAGTACTATATTATAATAAATTAAAAACAAATAGATTTGCTAAATAGGCAAGATAGTATGTCAAAACCTTGAAAAAATTAGAGTTCTTGGCTTTCAGGACCACAGGGACCTTCCTGGCAAAGTTTAATGGGGAAATAACCAGAACTGAGACTAAGGATAGTCTCTGGGAATGGTTATTCTTAAGACTCTCTAATGACTGCCTCAGTCAGTCAAAAAATTAGCATCTCCAAACCAGATTATAATTAGGCCTATAATTGCTTTAGAGAAAAAAAAAAAAGAGCTGCTTTTTCAAATAAGGCTGGAAAATACTTCAATTAATACTCTCCGGGAGAATGAATGACATACATTTACCACATTAAAGCCTTCAAGGGGTTCCTACAAGAAAAACACTGTTTAATCTTATTTAATTTAATTTAGTATTTCCTAGATTTATTTGATCAGGGAATCAAAATTTTAGTTTACTGAACTACACTTTAAAAAGAAAGCTGTTTCTATATAAATAGGGAAACAAATTTCTGACAGGCAGTGCTTACAGGAGCTCACGGAACACTATTTTGCAGCTAAGTGATGGAGACTCCTTTGACACACATAAATTAGAGGAAATAATTTGTAAAAATATTCCTAGCCTGTAAACCTTCTAGACATCTGTTCAAAGCCCATAACATCAAGGTAGAGATAAATTTCAAGCCTACCTATGACCTGGGTAAGTTAATTCACCTCTTCATAGAAAGGAAGCTAGGTATGTACTAACTAAGTATAAAATGAAAATTTTTACTCAGTATTTTGTTCTTAATTGAATCCACTCAGAGTCCCCAAACAGTTAAGATCATGAAGTCCTATATCACAGACAAATTTAACTTAGAAAACTTGTACATGCCTGGTAACAAATGCCAGATTAAGCCCTAACATATCTAACTGGCAAAATGTAAAGTCCAAAGAAATATATGAGAGAAAAATCTACATAAAAGTAATCTTTTCCACAACCCATGATGACAGAACATATCAGAAAGAGTCTATGGAAATTTCTATTAAGAGCCATTTTCTCTTGAAAAACAAAATCTCTGGAACAATAGGAATTATCACAAATTTAATATTATAACTAAAAGATTCAATGTTTAAAAACCAATGTTTTCCCATATTTTGCTTATTTTAAGTTGTAAACAGTAGTAGTATGAATTTACCACTTTGAAAAAATTTAATTGAAAAGAATCCTGTTCTTCTACAGCTTCTGTCTACACAGAATTCTAATTTACTTTCCTGTGTTTTCATTACCTTCTTACATTTTTTTACCTTTTCAGATACTTCCCAGATACTCACTTTTATTGGGAAGAAAACTGCAAATATTTTAACCTTTTATTTTACTTTCAGTTTTTATAGTTTATTATTATATCTTTGCAGTGAATAATGATTACATTCCTTGTGGAGAATTAGAACTTATTCACAACACATCTAAAATCCTTTCTCATCCCCTCGCTCCTCCCCTTATTTCTTGGTTCCTTTCCCTTTTGCAAAAGTTCTATTTCCTTATTTTCAGTTACCTATCTTTTATTTTATCCTTTATGTTTTGGGTTTCTCATATAAAAACATCATGATATTAAAGTTTAGATGTCTGGTTTATTTCACTTACCATTATTGTCTCAAGTGTATCCATTTCCTATGAATAATTCAAATTTATCCTTTTCATCATATATATTTTTCATTTATGTTTTGGAACTAATGCATATTAATGCACAGGACAGTGTTTTATAATTTCTAGAGCTCAGTGTATTCCTTAATTTATTCCCTTTTTGTTGTTGTTTTTTGCAGCACCGGGGATCGAACTCACAATTTCGCACCTGCCAGACAGGCGCTTAAGGCACTGAGCCAAACTTCTGGCCCTAATTTTTTGAGTCAGGGTCGCACTATGTAGCTCAGGCCGGCCTTGTGCTCTTGTTGTAGCCCAAGTCGGCCTTGAACTCACAATGCTCCTCCTACCTCAGCCTCCCGAGTGAGTGCTGGGATTAAAGGTGTGCGCCACCACACCTGGCTTTTTTATTTTATTTTATTTTATTTTTTTGGAGACAAGTTTCACTATGTAGTCAGGCTGGCCTTTGAACTCACTATATAGCTTGGCTGGCCTCCAACCTATGACTATCCTCCTGCCTCAGCCTCAGCTTCCTCCTGGGATTACAGGCACGTGTCACCCTAGCAGCATTAATATATTCTTGTTTAGTAAAATCAGGATTCAGCTTTCTTATTGTTTTTTAGTTGTTGAAAGTAATCCTTGTATTCTGGAGCCTCTAAGGAGCACTGAATATAATTACAACACCATTTCTTATAACTTCCATGGACTCATGAGTAAAATTTCAAACAATTTGTGCATTTGGTTTCCTAGTTTATACAACAATACTCTTCAAAAATAACATAACAGTACTAGCACGTAACAATACTCTTTAAAAAAATAAATGAGGTATAAAATTTTTTAAATGTTACAAAGTTTGAGATAAACATTTATACTGAATCATAAAAGTTATGGAACATGGAAACTTTTTTTTTATGTTTGTAATGGTCATCTCAGCTTGAAATATAGGTATTTTAATTATTGGATTCAGAAACACCAGGGCACATCTGGAGGAATTATGGTAATAGTTTAGAAAATGCTTTGTATCAGAAGATGTCTTTGCTCAAATGAAGTTTTCAGATGAAAATAAAAGAAAACAGATAAAACTGATAGTCTGTTAAAGAGGGAGGGATTACGGGTAGACCACCCTTCCCTTTATGGCGTGTCGGTTATTTACAGTTCTGTACCGATCTGGGAGTGAAGCAGATTGCTCTTCAGCTCAGCTCCGTGGTTCACAATGTGCAGTTAAAATGCACTCAAAAGTGAAAGTTGTTTCTTACATGTCCCCCCCCCCAAAAAAAAAAGACTCCAATACAAATATGATCTGCAAGTATATCAAAGAAAGCAGTCCTGGTGAGTGAAACTAATACCATGATGGTGTTTTAGAGTAAGGAGTAGGAACAAAGGGTTGAACAGCAGAATTAGCATCAGGCCTTACAGAGACCAATTTCGCTGTCTATCAGCAGGAAGCCCTGCCAGTACCTGCAGCATCAGCAGGAAGCTCTGTCCCTGCTTCCTTCTTAAGTTTCACAACTTTTAAAGCCTTAGTAGCAAAGGAACTGAAAAAGAGAAAACGGAAGAAGCCCCATAATAGCTTATACTATGTTTCTTGAGAACGATTAATATATACCATGGAAATATAATGACGTGGGAGAAAAATAAGACAATCTAAGCCCCTCTAATAGAAATCAGAGATTAGTGAGTGCGTCACACAGGGTCCAGTGAGGATAGCAGAATTCCACTGAGTGCTTCACTGGAGAGGATTTCATGTCAGAAATGGTAACACAGGTGTGAGAGTGCCGGAAAGCAAAAATTCAACAATCTGATAAACTCAGTTATGAAGAACAGGAAACCTAGAAGACTGAGGCAGGTGGATCTCAAACTGAAGTCCAACCAAGGAAACCAATCAAAACTCTGCCTCAAAATAAAAAATACTAAGGGGAAGAATGCAGCTGCGTTGCAGAGTGCCTCTCAGTTTGATCACCAGTGCAGCAAAACAAAACAAAAAATGTTATTTCTGTTTAAGTAACATTCTTTCTTTTCTCTGTGTGACAATATCTTTCTAATTTTATTTGTAATGATCATGTAATGATCATGAGAGTTTAAATAACTTAAATATTTCAACTGTTTGGAAAGGAAGTTATAACATTTGATATAAATTATACGTATGCATATACTCTTTAAGGTTTGCTGTGTCCAAAACATGATTACAAATCACTGATAAAGTTTTTCAAAGAAATGATACTTGGAGTTGTAGCTTAACAGTTTCAGTTTAAGTAAATGTGTGCATTTACATCACATTCCTTTTAATGTGAAAGAATGACTCTTTCCTGTTAACCTGGGTGTGGTACTGGAAGCAGAAAGTAGAACTGATTATTGAAGGGTTCAGTGTTCTGTAAGACCTCAGACAAGGCAGCTAGTTCCTGTTTCTGTATCTTCATTCATAAAATAAGGAGTTGGGTTAGTGAGACTTAAGGGTTTATTTCCAGCTCCGAAGTTATATAATTCTTTCAAAATTTAAATTTATTTGATCTTCACATTTAAATACCTAATTATCACAAGAGAACACATTCAAAAATGACAATAAGAGGTGGCTATGGTAAGAGGAAGCATCCAAACTTGCATCTATGTACAAAGATACCCTCAGGAAATGGACTGTTATGAAGCATTTTCTTCTTTTCAAAATAGATTTGAATGTTATATCATATAATGAGGCTTTTGAAGTTTCAAGAACTCAAAATTCTGTTCAGATCTCGCATCATGGAAATGGATCCTTTAACTCAAAAGAGCTAATTCATTATGGGAAAAATGATACCAAAAATATCAACAATCTCTTAGTCATTGAAATAGTTTTGAACAACTATTACCGGCTTAAAATCATACTTTTTGGTACATACAGTGCAAAAAAGATACTCAGGCTGACAACAGTGAAGCATAGTCTTGGTAAATGGAAATAGTCATTTGCTTTGTTTTAAGCATAATTTTTAAAAATTTTATTAGTACATATTTACAGTACATAATGATTACCTTTCTTGCGAAGATTTGGTACATGTACGTGACACATCTTAATTCTTTTTCCCTCCCTTTTCTTCCCCACCCTTTCCCTCCATCTATTTCTTGATCACTTTCCCTTTAGTAAGAGAGCCATCTCCCTGTTTCCTATTACTGACCTTTTATTTTATTCATTAATTTTGTATTTTGTATTTCTCATATGAAATAAATCATGTGGTGTTCAAACTTGTGTGTCTGATTTATTTCACTCAATTTTGGAGTCTCAAGGTACGTTCATTTTCTTACAAATGACTCAAATTTATTCTTCTTTATGAAAGAGTAGTAGTCCATTGGATATATATACCACATTATTCTACCCATTTATCTGTTGATGAATGTATAGGTGGTTTCCAAGGTTTAGCTATTATGAACTGTGCTGTTGTAAACATGATTATAATGAATCTCTGTAATATGACTTTTAACTTGGGAAGACAGCTAGAAAGGGAAAAGCTGGATCAAATAAAATTTCTAGTTTTGGTTTTTTTCAGGAATCTCCATATTGATTTACATAGTGGTTTTACTAGTGTGCATTCCCAGCAACAATGTAGAAGGGTCAATAATTGTTAACTATTACTTTTTTCTAGCAGGCAAGATAAACAAAACAATCATATATGAAAGCATTTGGCATTAACTTTGTTGTGAAATATTAGATAATTTTTATAGGCTGCAACAGACTAAGAATTCTTTATTTACTTGTAGTACTAAGATGAACTCTAAATGAATATACATGGTACATGCAGATTACATGATATTAGGAATTTGTTTTTTCAGTTGTATCTTATGTAGTTAGCTAGCCAGCCACTCCTGGTAGGTTAAAGAGAAGAATACAAGATATGCTTTTTAATATCAGATACAGGAAGAATAGGACTTTTAGTTCTGGTACATAACAAGTAAAAAAAACCATAATAGGTGCTTAGTAAATATTGTTAAATGAATGAACATTTTTTATGTTATATTGCTCAATTTAGTGTCTAAAATTAAAGTCAATCCATCAAAAGGGATTGACTTTTTTCATAACATATGAAACACATATTAGGAAGTATGTAAATATATTTGTATATTTAGATACTTCAGATAATTAGCCATATTTCTGCTGTATGCAGCCGTTTCAGGTGGTTCCAGTTGTTTCTTCTGAAATATTGAAAGAAGAACTTGTGAGAAATCCCTTGAGCCTGAGCTTATGAAGTGCTATGAGTTGTATCTTGTCTTTATATCGAGATTTTTCAAAGGATATATCTTTCTAAACTTGAAAGGAAGCTATATTTTATATAGTTGATGCAATCAGCCACGGTACAAAAACAATACTTTTATGAAGGCTTGTAAGAGATCCGTATACTTTGAATCTCAAGATTCAGTTAAAATGGGCCAAAAATAATTATCTGATAACATGTACTTCCTTAGGTTTTTCTTTTCTCTCTCTCTCTCTTTTTGTATCCCCCAAAATCATTTAAGAGTAAACATGGGGGGAAAAGTTATATTAGCAAATAGTACACAGAGGTATAGAAGTCCCACAATCCCCCATAGAGGGACCAGGTGTAAGTAGAACTGCTACTTTCAGAGCTGTATACATTGTGGTTCAGAAAAAAAGAAAGAAAGGTGGTTCAGTTTGTATTTAAACTCATATCCATGAAGTGAGATTAACCAAATTAAACTATGCCTACCAGCTGTGAGAAATTCAAAGGTTGAGCCAAAGCTTGTTTTTAATTGGTATATAATGCAGAAGGTTATTTTTTCCTATCTGAGTTCAAGATGTGCCAGGTCACAGCTCTTGTTCCCACGGAAACGAGATATGCTTGGTCTATAGCCACAATAGACAAGAAGGGAAACAGTCACAAGTCTCCTGTGGTTGCACCCCAGGGGAAGGTGTCACCATGAGTTCCCCTGACAGCTACACTATTGGTTCATCTGTGCTTCTGCTGTTCTTTCCACAAGTTGCAACTCTGCGACACCTTTGAAGTTACATTTGAGGATGTCTCAAGTTTTTTTATATTTGACATTTACTACTCTACTTTCCTGCTTGTGCTGTTTGCTGTTTCTTTCCTTGGCTGTCCTTGTCTAATTTGCTTCATACAATCTTTTAGAACTGTGTTTCACACATAAGTAATTTGGTCTTTTGAATGCAAATTTTTAATTCCCTTTGGTCTTTATCCAATGCAATTTTAGTCACTCCAACCAGATTTCTAAGATCACAGGGACAGAAACTAATTCTTTTAAGCAATCCATAGAATTAGAACAATACTTAGCATATAATAAATCTTCAATCTATGATGGACAAATGTCTCACTTCGGGCTCCTGTCCTCCGTAAATATGCTGATGTATAGGCCAACTGTCTTCCTGTTTAACCAGCAGAGATTTGGTGATAAATTCCTTGTTTCTCTATAGTGGATTGTTATTGATAATCTTGTTTTGCTGTTTGCACTGTTTATGGCACACAGGTGATAATCATTAAAACTGCCCCAAAAGGACTTGTGTTTTATTGGCCTAAATTTCACAGCACCTTGCAGACTGGCTATCATCCCTGTCACATTGAAAGGGGCACTCACGTTGCCATATGGAATTCACTTGCCTAGCTGTAGGTTATTTTTTGTTTGTGGGCCATACAAAAGGGTATTGACACAGCTGCTGGATTAAGCAATGCCTCAAAGTAACTGTCTTGAAGGTCATACTACTATATCGTTGCACAAGAATATGAATTCCAATTCCATTTTAAAAATCCTCAAAATAGCTCTGTGAATAGCCTTTGAAAGATCTCTTCTTCATCTTAAAAAGATACACTAAAGATACTTTGTGCATGTGAGTTTTAAGTTTCTAGCTATTCCTTTGCTATGCGTGTCTGAAGTGCTCTACTCTTTGAGGCCCTGAGAATGTTGAGACTGTTTTCTAAGTATTAAATTCAGAGCTTGTTGCTGAAATGAGAGCAAGTAAAGGACCACAAAATATTCAGGAGTCTGTTCTATTTTTCTAATCTGGCTCTTCTTGCTGAGTGTAGTTTGAACATGTTAAAATTGCTTATCTGATCTCAGAATATCTTCAAGCACAGAAAAGCAAGGACAATGACCACTGAAGCTGTCATAATTCTTTTTGTGTTTAATGGAATCTTTTGAAAGGAAGATATTTAATATGTAATTGAGAAAAGGCTTATTTTAAAATTCTACAGCTCTTCTGCAATTATTGGATTACTACTAGTTATCAATGCTTTATATATGCTTCTTTTTCATTCTGTTAAACTCCATCAGTAAAACTTTGAAGACTTCATGAGTGAAATTAAGGTTTTGTGTTCTTTTCATGGATGAATATATCATTTTCATGTTCACATAAGAAAGAAAAGTCCTTTGGTACTGAACATTTGTATGTATCTCAACAGACACTCCTAGGACATAAGTGAAGCACTAAGGAAATAACTCCTTCTAGACACATTGAAGCCACTTCTTGTAGAGAGGCATTATTGCTGTTCTATTCTGTGTAATCCAGTGAATTTATAAGGCATTGTTTTTGCAATGCAATTGAATCATTAATCTCTCAGAACCTAGATTATTTGACAGGGATGATTTTAGACTTTAGAAAAAGTTCAAACCAATTTAAGACTAACAAGAGATTGTAAGCATTGTATCATTTGGCCGAAATGCAGCCAAAGGGGTCATAGGTGTAAAAACAAGGAAGAGAGACAGGACTTTACTATTTAAATTTGAATTTCCTTACTCCTACCTCAATCTGAACAAAATAGCTTTTATAGCATTCGCTGTCTGTTAGAAGTTTTTCTTTGAAAACAAAATTAATATTCTTCAGAAATGACAATATAAAAACTAATGCAAAGTTTTTCAATCTAAAGTATAGATCTGACTTTAAAACTTGAATTTCACTCTGCTCTCTCTGTTCTTTCGTGGGTAGCAGCCAATAATTACAAACGACCTCCATGTTATGGTGTTAGATAATAGCACAGAGTATTTCTCACCTCAGCTTCAGCACCTATCTGCTGACTAGACCTATTTAAATTACTTAACCTGTTTAATGAGCTCCAAAAATAAATGAGTATTGCAGAGAAAACTAAAGCATACCCTCTACTGAGAAATGACAGAAAGGGCATCTCCTCAACTCTGTGACCCAAATAACCCAAATCAGATTTAATTCAATATGGGAACCTGGGATTACACTGGAATTGGTATCTGGGGTACTGCAAAAGCATCTGTAATGTGTGGCACAGTCTTGAGTCTGCTATGTCCTAACAAAGATGGAGTTCATTCTGAGAATAAAATTAATTCATTCTTGCTCTCATTTTCATCATGAGGAGTTAAAAAGAAATTGAAATGAAATGCAGTTTCCTTGGAGTTTTACAGCTAATTTTGAAATGAAAAATGAAAGACTAAGTAATCACGATATTTGTGACTGTGCTCAAAATAACGGAGAAAAAATTTTCTTGATGATATCTCTTCAGTGTGCAGACCTAACACATAGGCGGAGAGGTACCTGGAGAGGTATTGCACAAGGGAATCAGATTTTACCATTGCCAACTTGTTCTCAAAGCATTCAAATAATACTGGTGAGAAAACTTATGCTCCTGCCAAGACTGTAGTACAAATGGGTTGATCCAGGTGATTTTTGGTAAGTGATACAAGACAGTAAGGGAAAATAAAAGCAACATGGAAAGTGTGCTGAAAAGTTGAGGCCAGAAAGGAGACACCAATGATAAATTTGCAGCAAAAATGGTTGCCTAGGGCCATGTATGACTGTGCCTCCCACTCATTGCCACTCACTGAGGTCCTAGAATGGCCTTGAAACTGGTGATGGAAACAGTGGGTGGAGGGAGAGTGAAACAAAAAGAAAGATTGACAACATGTTCTTTTATGATATTGTATATGGTTAATATCAATAGAGGACATAAATAATGTAAGATATTGCATGTAATGTAAGATCAAATGTGTCAAGATAGTAACAGTCTAAAAGGAGAGAATGTTGTAGCTCAAAGAAACTTAATACTTTCCAGGTATAATGAATTTTATTCCAAAGAACCTAACACTTAGAGGTTCAGTGTGTACAAAGTCATCTTCCTTGTCATGGTGAACATTATGGGACCTGCAGTGGTCTCAGTTCCTTCAAATCTAGTTGGAGTAACCGTTTTTGTAAAACAGCTAATTGGGCATTCCTTTGCACACTTTCCCTACTTCAAGAAAGTTTCCATGATGTTCAGGGGATACTTTATGCAAATCACTGCTTTACTGTAAACTTATTTTTCTAAAGGTTGAGTCTTTGAATGATATACCTAGTAGTAAGGTCTCTAAGAGACATCATATAGTGTAGGTAGAAGAAATCTTTTGTGAAGGTAAGACCTAGAATATAGTAGATCCAAAGGAAAAGGAGGGAGCATGCTTGTGAACTTGGAGGAAGATGTCAATGTCAAAACACATTAAGCCCGTCCTTTGTCTCTTTAAAAAAACACTTTTCTTCATATATGTATTTCATCTTTGTCTGCACCAGACCTACTTCTCCTGTCTGTAATCATGCCCAGTATAAGTCATACAGTAAAGAAAGCTTCATAACACATTCTAACTACTAGACTCACAAAGTACACTGTAGCAGTCAGTGCATGTGACACATCCTCTCTTGAAAATCTGTCTCAGAAAAAATGGGCAGAGAAGAATCTGTCTAGTTTTTATTTCACATGAAACTTTATTTCATTTGTTTCATGTCAGAGGTCTATGACTGCATAAAGAGTCATAATCTTTACAAACACAACAATGACTCAACTGAGAAGTGTTACAAAGTTGTAAACCAAAACACTATAATTACCTCCAGAGGCCATTGATGATGTTAAAAAGTTTTGCTAACCAAATAATTGAATACCCATAATTACCTGTCATTTGTACTGCAGTTCCTGACACCCTATATGAATCTATTTCTTTACACGTGAATCTTGCCAAAAAGAACTTTTGATATTACCATGTGCAACAAAACATCTAAGAATAAGTAACAACTGCAATTTAATAGTAAAGATTGAGGAATTTACTTAAACATAAAGGAATGAACATATCTTTGCCAATATATCAAATTTGGTGGTTTTACTTCAATGCCTCACCAACATGCAAAAATGAAAGGTAAATTTCAAACATATCATTAAACTGCTCTATTAGCATTTTTCTTGGCATGTGATGATTCAGCTGTTTTAATTTGTGTTAAAATTACTGACGTGGAGTTAATTGCCTGTGTGGATCTTATTTGGAGTTCAGTTTTTAATAATTGTATAAAAACATAGCATTTATGAAGCAATTGAAACTTTGAACTCTGATCAAATATTTGATGATATTAAGGAATGACATTAAAGTATTTTCTTAGGTAGGATAATTGTATGTTTTTTAAAAGAATATGTGGGCTGTTTATTACACTTCATCATTGTCCTAATCATCACATGGTTGTTGATCTTCAACTGTGTCTAGGGCTCCGCACTCCAAATAAAATAAAATACTTGACGTTGGGCCATTGCCAAGTGGTAATTACTCCACCTCTATTTGTAAGTCTTGTCCAGCCCATTTGACTGTTTTAAATTTTAGTTCACTCTTGAACTCTTGCCACTGAATTCCAAACATTTCAAATGACAATTTATTCTTTGTAAAGTAAATGGAATCTGTGTTAGACGTTCTGACATAACACACTGGATGTGATATGTTATGTCAACTCTGATATCACGGCCAAAGGATGTGCAGCGAGTACACTTGGTGTTAGCTTTTTTTATTTTTAATATGTAAGCTCAGCTTATACCAAAGTAATACATCTTCATGGTTTTTAAAAAATCATGTAGTATGACACTAACTTTGAAGAAAAGTAATAGATCTTTGCAGTTTTCCTTCCTTCCACCTCAAATATCCAAGCATCTGTTAATGTTTTTTAGTCAAAAGCCCCTAGGTCACCAGGAGATAGATAGATAGATAGATAGATAGATAGATAGATACCAAGACAAATGTAATTATTATATTGCAAATATATGCTAATAGAAAAGGGCACCAAGAATTACTTGCAATTGTACAAGTACGACTTATTTTTAATTTTGGTGGGGGAGAACTCATACCATGGAGAGCCACATGTGTAAAGGGATTTGAACTTTGATTGGGAGATCTGCACTGAATTGAAAGTTGTGTAAAAGTGGGGATAATCTTATGACTGGTTACCTCAAGAAATCTTTGGGTTTTTGTTTTTTTGCTTTTTTGTTTTCTAGTGCACTGTGAATGCTACACAAGCACTGGATAACCCTAAGATATTCCTCAGTCCTCAATAAATCCTGCCTGTAAGGAGAGCAGTCTAGAGTCAGCCTAAAGATGAAATTGGTAGCAAGAAATTCTGTAGCAGCTAAGGGAAGAGAATGTGTGGTATCTGGGGCTTGGATGATGTTTATATCTTATTTGTGTTTAGCTATGACTATAGAATTGTCTTTGTTTTGTCTTAATACATCATAGTGATAATTGTTAGAGTTGGCATCCTAAATATTCCCTAAAACCCATATATTGCAGGCCTAGTCCCTAGCTGATGGCTTTACTGGAAGGAAATGTTAGGAGCGAGGCTTATTTGGAGGGTGCAGGTGATCAGGGGTGTGCCCTTAAAGGGTATATTGAGACCCAGCCGCTTTCTCTATATCATTGCTTCCTAAGTGCTATAAGGTAAGAAGCTTTGCTTCACCACCCACTATCCATCTTTGTGCTCTTCTTCCCACAGTCCCAAATTGAGGAGGCCAAGCCATGTAGACTAAACCTCTGAAACTGTGAGCCAAAATAAACACTTTCTCCTCTTAAATTGATTTTTCTCAGGTATTTTGTCATAAGCTAACTAGCACAGTGATGTTCTGTGAAATTTTTATGTTTGACAAGAGAGCGCCTACACTTAGCCATTAAGTACCAGGCTGGTTCCTGACAACATCAAAGCCAAGCTGGTGCACTCCACTAGCTCCTAGAAGTCAGAAAAGTTTCCTCTTTCCACCTTTTCCTCAGAAGCGATCACATTCAATTTCTTAGCAATTTTTTTCTGTTATCAACCTCTGGATTCCTAAATATTAATTTCTCTTTGTTTTTAAATATTTGATTTGTTTTTAAAATAATTGACTATTATAGAAATAAGCCTTTTGTCTCTCTTATATCAATTCTACTATATACCTGTTTTACATAGGGATTTATCCTGATAATACACTGATTTATAATGTTCATTTAAAGTGAGTACAGACACTTTTATCATTATGGTGATGTAAATGCACTTTAGATATACACAGTACACAATAAATATATATCCTCCCTGTTATAACTTTTTTTATATTGATTTTAGGACTACTCCTCTGTGCAGAAGGATAAATTTGAGTCATCTGTAGGAAAATGGATGCACCTTGAATCCTAGTGTTAAGCAAAATAAATCAGGTGAATAAATATCACAAGGCTCCTCTTATATAAGAAACCCCAAATATAAATAAATTAAAGAACAAAATAAAAGATAATATGAAACAGCGAGGTACCTTTTTTGCATACTGAGAGGGGATAAAGACATGGGGGGCATAAAAGAATTTCAGATGTGTCATTCATATGTAACAGTTACACACAATAAATGTATTTATTATGTTCCACAAACATGTACTAATAAAAAAGTACCTTTTATTTCATTTGCTATCAAAGTCTTATCCAAAATCTTCTAGTAGAAATAGCAAAACACCCAACAATTCTGTGGTTCCTTTTTTTCTACTTGCACAGCTTTTCAGACTGCTTGGTTGACCACCATAGCCTGATCTGGGAGCTCTTTAGGTCGTACCATTGTTGTTACCCTGGGGCTTCCTTTTAGGCTTTTAATTCAGTTTTCTCCTTTGCTGGATTTTCTACTACCTGACACTGGAGTCTTCTTCTTCTTCTTTTTTTTTTTTTTCTCATGTAATTGTGCTGCTTTCAGTAGAGTGTATCATTTAGTTTTTTTCTGGGAAAAGATTCCTGAATCAAATACTTTGATATTTGTATACTTGAAAATTCCTTTTCTCACCCATACACTTGTACCATGTCTTGGAGAAAATATAACTGGAAGACGGGTGTGGTGGGGCACGCCTTTAATCGCAGCCCTCAGGAGGCTGAGGTAGGAGTAGGGTTGTGAGTTCAAGGCCGGCTTAGGCTACAATGTGAGTGCAAGGCTGGACTGAGCTACATAGTGAGACCTGTCTCAAAAATCTAGGGCAGGGAGTTTGGCTCAGTGGCTTAGGCACCTGCCTGGCAGGCATGAGGTTGTGAGTTTGATCCCTGGTACCACTAAAAAAAAAAAAAAAAAAAACCAGCAAAAAACCCATGTATATATATGTATAAAACTGGAAGTAGAATTGGAAAGTGATTTTCCTTAGATTGTTGAAATTATCACTCTGATATTTTTTGATTCATAGCATTGCTGTTGTATAACTTCTGATTTAAATATGTCCTCTCTTTCCTCTTTGGAAGCAATTAGGATGTTTGTTCTTGGTGTTTTGAATTTCCATGGTAATGTGGCCATTTTATTTTTATTTTATTTTTTTACATTTGGTGGTTATTACAATGTTTGTTCTTGGGTGTTTTGAATTTTCATGGTGTGAATAATTGGTGCTTGTTTTCTTGGTCCTTTCAGTCTATAATATCATATCTTTTTTTATTTAATTTGATTTATTTTATTTTAAAGAGAAAAAGAAAAAACAGAAAAATCAAGAAGCAAACAAACCAAAACAATGTCAACAACAAAAGCAAAATGACAACAACAACAAATGTGTTTAAATTTGGAGGAACATTCTTATATTATTTCTTTGACAGTTTTCTTCCTTTGTCTTCTAGAATTCATATAACTTGAGCAACCTGATTTAACTTTTAATTTTCTTAATCCCCTTTATCTTATAGTCTGTCTCTGCCTTTTTATTAGAATGTTTTGGCAGATTTTGTCGAGTGCTTCCTGTACACTAGTTTAAAATTTCCTGTTAAAGTGTTTAATTTCTGAAAGTTCTTTCTCAGCACTGGGAGAGCTGCCTTTTTAAAGCAAATCTTTTTTGTTTTTGGGTGCATTTTCTTGTCTTGCCCTAGATTCTGAGCGTGTTAATTATAGATATCTGATATTTTCTTCTCTTCCCTATGTTGGCTCTTCTATTTTCAAGTACTTTATTCAGATTTGTTTGCTTTTGTCTCAATCTTTATATTAAAGGCTTTTTCCAATGCTGACCTCTTTGGCTGTTACTCTATACTTAGAAGTGAGGCATTAGAAGCATTGTTTGGAAGCTTTAATCCATAGACGGGGCTTATGATTAGGAGGTGCATTGCTGGATCATCTGCAAGGATAGGGCAGACCCGGAGAAGTTGGGAGAAGGAAACAGACTAGGGATTCACAAACAGTTGGGAGTGTGTGTGTGTGTGTGTGTGTGTGTATTTATTCCAGAGAGGAAATCACTAATATTATGCCTAGGAGGTTATGTTTCTCAGCTTGTGTTCTCTGAATTGAGCAGGATGTGATAGATCCTTATTATATAAAATTGTAGATTTTCCCTTAACCCTTCGGGTCAGCTTTGCACCTCGCTTCTGCTCTGCTCATCCCAGGTTGCTGCCATTCTGCTGCAGTTTCTTCACAGAGAATATTACAAGCTTAGACCCTGGGAGACAGACAGTGGCCATGCCATGATGAACATAGAAATCTACCTGTTCCCAAAACAGAGCCTCAAGGAAAACTTCAGTTTACAGCCTCAAGTTCCCCCTCATGCTCGGAATTGCTAGATGTTATAGGACTTCTGAGATCCAAAACAAGACCTGATCTATTTTTCACAATTTTGAATTTAGATTTCAACCCTTCTTGTTTATCAAATCA
Organism: Dasyprocta punctata; assembly: GCA_004363535.1. Taxonomy (NCBI): domain Eukaryota; kingdom Metazoa; phylum Chordata; class Mammalia; order Rodentia; family Dasyproctidae; genus Dasyprocta; species Dasyprocta punctata. The sequence goes on along the minus strand of RJWM01006207.1, from coordinate 56,151 downwards.
TTTACCAAGTATCCATGTACTTTCAGTCTTCCTAGAGTTAGCTGACATCTCTTGTCTATCCTTATGACTTCCTTTGTCCTCTGGAGTTTATATTCTGTTGTATACTTTTCAGTGGTATTTCAAGAGGAGAGGAACCAGAGGTAAAGAATATATTTCCAATCTACAGTTTAAATGGAAATGCTAGCTTTGGTTTTTATCATCTACTCTTTCAAAACACCTTAAAATTGATAATTATATTAACATTTCTTACATTTGATTTGTATCTTTCCTGTGCACTAAGTTGTAAGGAAAAAATAACAAAACAATTTTTTTCTTTTGATTTCACTCTTCCACTTGTATAAAGTTGCCTTAGAAAGACAAAAGGCAAGACATTCATTAAAAATTTTCAAATGAGGCAAAATTGTTTTGGACTATCTGCCCCAATATCTTTGCAGTCTGCAGTAGCAAACAGCAGAAGAAGATAACAAAATCAGATAATAGAATGAAGAACACTGACTCTTAGTCATAGTGCCTCAAGCATAACGCATATATAACTTTTGCTTACATCTAATCTATCCAATACTACCCACTAAATACTCCATTTTACTACCCTTCAAAACTTTATTTCCATCTCCTCTCACTTAGCATCACTAGATTTTCTAGTTTACTGCAGAATTTTGTATCTTTAGTTAATAAACAAGTGACCGTCCTACTTAAACTGAATTTTATGCCTAAACCAATTGATACTTTTAATGTTAAGAACTGTTGTCTTTGTAACCACATAATATTTTATGAATTCAAGACTATGCACTAATTCCTTTAAGTCAGTGGGAACACAAAATTTTTCTACTGTAACTAGTAGCAATAATAAAGATTCAATGTTAAAATGATCCAAATGAACTTTTGCAGTTAACCTCTTGGGCCTCTTAACTGCAAATGTCAGTTCTTCTTGTGGTTAGTGACGTCAGTTAATTGAAAACAAGATGCAGGGACATGCAAATTCTTGTTTGAACATGTAGATGCTGCGTAGCCTGCTGTAGGTCTTATTTTGCAAATATTGCATGTTCTTAAGTTAGACAGAGAACAAGTTTAGGCTTGAGAATAGCAAATGTTATTGAAACTAAGAAAAAAAGGTTTGAGTTTTTCTTTTTTTTCTCCAGGACAAAAGATCTTCCTACGTATCTGGAAGGAAATGAGTATCGATTTCTTCAGTGACCCAGGATTTCATTATCGATTTCATTAAACATCTAATATAGAAATCATATAAACTCTTCTGCTTCCAGGGATCTGTTTATCACTGTTTGGCTGGTAATGTTCAAATATGTCAGTATTATTCTGAGGCTTTTTTTAAAATTTCTAACACATTTTAAAGAATTGTCCTGAGCTATGTTGAACTCAACATATCTGAAATTAATCCTATTAAGCCTAATGTTTCTCTTAAATCCCTTGACATGTTCACCACATATGCAATTACCCAAACTAAAAATTTAGTTATATGTTACTACCAACCATGGTTACTACTGGCCAATAAATATTGAAATAAATGAGAGCTTGGGTTTTCAATGATTTCTATTCATCCCTTCGGACCTGAGAGTTTTGAAATTTCTGTTCACCTAATTCCTGTCCCCCTCTCAAGTTGGTCCTTTAGATTCCCTGCACTGTTGCAAAATTAGGTCCTTCTACCTCTCAATTTTTGTGTCTCTGACCTCTAAACCCTGGGTATTTCTGCACACAGATTCAGTCATACTGTAACTTAATTAAAAAATATTACTTTTCCCTTCTGTCGGCAAAACAAAATTCTAAGTCTCCCTTGTGACTGCACAATTACTGTATTCTTCTCTTGCCATTTCTCCTGACTCATGAAAGCAACCTTCCTGTGAAGCCATACTTTCTCTTTTTGATTCTAATGTGTAATTTCATGTATCTGTTTCTATGATCATATTATTTTTTATGCTAGAATATCCCTTTCTTCCCTGAATTCTCTAGCTGTCATCGATACTGCTCATCCTTTAGGTCCTAATCTAACATCTTCCAAGCTTCAAATGAGAATTAAGTTTTTACTACTTAAGCTCTCATGATACTTCTGCTGTAGCTCTTAACAGTCCAAGCTGTATTTTAATAGTGTTTTTGTGCATTGGTCTCTCTATATCTGTAGTCCTAAAAGGCCCTACCCACCCCAGCTTTTAGATAGTGCCTGACTCATAGTTAATGCTGTAGAAGCTTTCAAAATTGAAATCAAATTAAAGCCACCCGTCCGTTTTTTTTGAGAATAACACATATGTTTCAGGAGTTAGAAAAAAATACAAACTAAAATAGAAAAGTCTTTAATATTAAGAAGCGACTGAAAATATTTTTAAAAATGTGATCTATAATTTCATAGGGATTCATATTTTAAAAAAGGTCCCCTTTGCAGTGACCCACTGAAGAGCATCATTTTTAGTAGAAAATGAGTCTCCACACCATTTTGGACCCAAGAATCCCCACATTGCTCTTACGCTTATCTTTCAGATTCTTTGGAACACAGGCAATTTGGATAGCTTAGAAGCCCGTGATTTCATCTTTCTTCTTTATTCATTGTGCTTGTTTTTCCTATCTCCTCTTACAGGTGTCATAATCATAGCTCTAACATCCTCAGTGCTTAAAATGAGGTAATGTGCTGCCCGGGGCAAGAAAGCATTCCAGCCCCCTCTGGAAAGCTTTCTTTTCCTTCCAACATCTCTATGGGAACATGAACCTCTTTGGAATGTAAAGCCCTGTCCATTTGGTAGGCATCCTCCTTCCTTAGTGGAGGGGAATTGGAGAAGGGGAAGCAGTACTCTGCTCTGTTGTACCCTCCATCAACTCATGTACTGCAGTGGTCCCTGATACAGTGTGTCCACTGAGCAGGCAGCTATGTGGTGAGAGTTTGCTGTTTTTGAATTTTAATTATAAGTAAAGACTTTTCTTGCTAGTTTAGAGAGAGCACTCTTCAAGTTTGCTCTCTTTTAGTGAGGGAGCATTTTGTTCAATTAACGGGAAAACATCACAGAGTAAAGAGGCCAGTTTTCTGTTGCAACTTCACTACAGACTTACCATATAAGAAAGTGCTAATTAAACTTCACTTAGTGAACAATAGCAATAGCAATACTTCTCTGGTCCAGTAGAGGAATCTTTTTCCTTCTAATCTTTAGTATGAAAGATTATAAATATTCACTACTTTCAGTGAAATGTAAAGACTGTAATCATATCAAGCTTCAACAATTTTTTTCACAGTGGTTGTTGAACCCAGTACTTCACAGATGCAAGGCAAAAGCTGTAACTCTGAGCTGTATCTGTAGTTCTTTTTATTTTTTAATACAGAGTCTTATTAAATTGTTCATATATTCTCAAAATTGTGGTCTCCTCTCTCAGCCTCCTGAGTATCTGGGATTGCAAGCACACATCTCCAAGTATGGCTAACAATTATTAAATTTTATAGCCAAACTCATTTTGTCTGTACCCTCTCATACCCCCAGGATTACTTTGTGTTTTGTTTTTGTTTTTTTGAGACAAAGTCCGGCTGTGCAGTTTAGGCTGGCCTTTAACTCCTTGTGTAACCCAGGCTGGCCTTGAATGCATTGTGATCTTCCTGCCTCAGCTTCCCAATTGCTGGGATTACAGGTATGTGTTACCACATCCAGCCCCCTAGGATTATTTTGAAGCAAACCAAATCTTGTATTATCTTATTGGTAAGTATTTTTAAATATGCATACAGAAATTTTATTAGCACTATTATAAATACAGTTTACCTCTGAATACATTTCTCGTTCTATCTGGAATCCCTATTTTGTTACTTCAAAATACGAAAAGTATCTGGTATGTCAATATTATACTGAGTTTGTAAAACTTGCATGGAGAAGTGAATTCTGCGAGCTAGCTCTATGCCTGTGGTTAATCCTCTGTACACAATAGCACCCAGGAACGCCCCTTCTTTGGTCACCTAGTAACTTTTCACTGGTCAACAGAAAGCTGAATAAACTATTATATTGCAGGAAAGTGCTTGGCTAGCTGACTTGGATCATCTCCTAGATTTTAGGAGAAATAACCCTCGCCAACTCTGAATTTGCTAAACCTTTAGTCTTTGCTGGCAGGAAAGAAGCACATTATTTGGGGAGCACAAAATGGATATAGAAGACATGGGCTCAGGTAAACTAGGCCACATATTGAAGCAGGTTTGGAGACAAAACCAAATGCTAAAGCAGGCACTTCTGGGTGAGGACTTTTGTGAGGGGGCTGGTGGAGCCAGCTGGATAGCTACAGTGGTCTTTCTGGGTCAAGAGCTCAGCAGTGCCCTTCAACAGCTGCTGGAGCACACTGCAGGAACCCTGAGTTCCACCTGCCAGCGGCTGTATATACTGCTCGACAAGGAGAATCAGTGTATCTGGAAACAAGGCAAGTAATTTTTTGTTTATTTCTTCTGTAAGAAATTTAAATTGAGGCAATATCTGAAAGATGCTATGTGCTTTCGAACCAGTCTCTGTTTACAAGGGACTAACAGTACAATAGGGGAAGTCAGGTAAGACATATGCACAGTAATGCAAGAACTTTGAGGCTAGTCCTGTTAAAGACACACTCATGAAGTTCTTTTGGACTTTGGAGGTAAGCAGGATCCATATTTAGGGTAAAAAACTCAGAATTTTGCTAGGGAAAAATGGTTACATTTAACGTGAAGCTTATAGAATGAAATGGAATCATATAGCTGGAAATTTGGGAATCTTGAGGTATTATTAGTGGGACCCAAGGCTTAGAGGTAGGGAAATATAGGCCTAATCTGAGGCAGAACAAGTAATTTTTTAAAAATATTGGAAAATAATATTTTATCTCTAGAATTATTTGAACATGAACCTATTAATGACATCGGTACAAGGAAGACTGGATGGGCTGGGATAGATAGTTGGATCCCCCATAAAGTAAAGAGAAGGTAAGTTCTTGGGACTAGGTTCACTTATGTTGCAAAGTACAGTAGGGCAAGAAAAACATGTTATCTGATGAATATAATCTTGCAAAACAATAGTTTCTCCAGATAAGAATATAGCGGCATCATGAAATTCAACTCTAAATAATATAGTGTCAAAGTGCATGGGCAGGTCCCTTCAATCTAGAATTCAAAGTAGATAACGTTAAGACCTTGCTATCTAGAGGACAAAAAGTGGGCATCAGAGAAATCAGTCCAAAAAAAGTAAGACTCAGAAGCCATCAGCTGGAGCTCATAACTAGGCCTCCAGTCTCTCAAGAGAATCAAATATGGTCCTAGGCAACAGATAAAGATAAGGATTCAGCTATCAGAAAACAGGAATTGTTTTAAAAAGGTAGTCTTACATAGAAGACAAATAGCAAGTTGTCAGAAGTAGAGTCCAAAGACAAACCCAGACAATTCAAAATATCATTTGTTGATGATTCTAAAAAACACTGAGCAATGGGGCTCTGAATCATAAGTCCCTTAGCTTCTAATTGAATTCTGAAGATTACAGAGGTGCTAAACCCACAAGAAGTAGTCAAATGAACCTTCTCATTTACAAGAAAAGGGGTGCACATATGGGGAATAGTATGAAACAGGGCTGGCATGGCTGGAGTGAGAGATCACATCAGATCAGATCCTGATGGAGGGCACAGGCCTGGCTTGGTCTTGTGGTCCTTGAGAATGACTACAGGGACAGAGCTATTCTCTGAAAGACCAATTCAAAAATTATCAACAATCACAAGCTTTTTAGGAGGATTAATATCAAGCTTGTCTAATCCTCAAAGCAGCATGCTGCCCCTCCTCCAAATAAAGCATCTAAATTAGCTGAAATAAGGTAGCTAATGTACTTCTGCTACCTAGGCCTCTTCTGGAGTGTTCAGCTAACTTTAGACCCAGGTTTATTTATTTATTACTGGGAGTTGAACTCAGGACCTCACACATCCAGGCAGGTGCTGCATCCCTGAGCTATATTCCTGGCAGACCCAGGTTTTTAAATGGATTATGGATAAACTATAGTATCTCCAGGGGTAAAAGACCAGTTCTTAAAATTATATCAAATGAAGAATGACTGATAGAAATGCTGATTTCAATTTTTATTGGAGAGAAGGGATCATGACATTTATCTTTACAATTCAAAGCACTTTCAAGAGTAGGGATCAGACTTCCTCTTTGCTATTATGTTAAGAAGTAGTTTGTTCCCAATTCCTAGAAATTTTAAAAGTGTCAGTTGGACAAAATGTCTTTTGCTTCAGGAGATTGGTTTAAATGTCTAGTAAAGGTCTTTGCCATACCTCATTATGTGGTGATGTCATTGCATAATTTTTCTCAGTTTTGTTCTCATTCTTTCTGTGTGTATATATATGTGTATGTGTAGAAATTATGACTTTCACAGACTGCCTCATGAAAATGAACGAACATTTGGGGAACACTGCTATGCTTCTAAAGAAAGAAGAAAAAGAGATGTGTAATTTATGCAGCATGCGTGATGAACATACTCCACAACAGACAATGTGCACCATTCAAGACACCAAAGCAACAGGCATTGCTGCAAGAGGGGAACTAAATGTCATAGAAACAGCTACTGTTTCCTGCACAAATGGAGAGAAAAGTCACTGCACAAACCAGGTCCAGTTAAAAAAAAATAAAACACACATAAATTCTGTATTGGTAGAAAATGAAAGCACATCATTTACCAGAGATGTAACAGGGCAAGAAGAGTCACAGAACACAATGTTCCCAGATAATGCAGAAAATGAAGATAATAAACACATAGAACACATGACTACTGAGAACATAAATAGCAACAAGGAACAGATTCATGACACAATCCAGACAACAGAAAAAGACATTAAAGAAACCCCAGAAAACCAAAGAGAAGAGATTACCACATCCTCGACAACATGTGATATCTCTGACAAATATGTGAATAATCTCAATGAGTCAGAAAGTCTAAAACAAAAGAACAACATCATGGAAAAGGAGTAAGTAAATGCAGCATGAGAAGTACTTAAATATGCCTAGTTAGATGAGTTTCACTGTAGATTGTAGGTATCTTAGTTGTTTAGGCCACTATAAAAAAACACCAAAAACTAGGTGGCTTTTAGATCATAATTTCTCACAGTTCTTTGGGCAAAGAAGAGCAAGATTAAGATCAAGGCATTAGCAGATTCTGTGTCTAGTGAGACTTTTCTAGTTTAGAGATGACACCTTGCTATGTCCTCACTTGATGGTAGAGGTGAACAAGCTCCTTTGGTCCTACTTTACAACGCTTCTCTAATCCACTAAAGAGGACTCTGCATTTATGCCCTCATACATCCAAAAAGGCCCTGCCTTCTAATACCATCACTTAGAAGTAGAACTTCAACATATGAATTTTGGAAGAACACAAGCATTCAACTATTGCAGTATACATGAATAAAATAAATAGTATTCATGCATGAATAAAATTTTCTATTTCCATGTCATATCTCCAAAAAGGACATTGCAAATCATTAATTCAGGTTGAACTATCCTTTGAAACTTGTGATTACTATTACTAATGGTTTTAGGAAACAAGTATAATAAATATTTCTTTAAAAGAGGAAAGGATTAGATGAGAAAGTAGTTAAAAAAACAGTTGTTGAGATCATAGACAGTTCTAAATCACTACTTTCTGAATTATGTGAGTAAAAACAGACTACAGAATTTTAAAAAATTAACAGAATTTTTATGTTATTTATATTCTCAAAAAGTCATCATGAAAAAATCATCATGAATTTTTACCCTTTGTCTTTAGAATTTTAGGGGCTTATGGATAAACTTTGGGAGAGTCTTAAAGCTGAATATGTATCTCCATACCTATTTTTCCTCTTTGGAAATTGTCCAGAGTTCTTACCAGATTCTTTAAAAGGCTAGCACTTAAAAAAATGGAGAAAGACTGACAGATTTCATTAATTACTCCTCCTTTATGAAGGGATCATAATCCTCTATTTATTCAGATAATATAAAATATTCACAAATCACATTTTGCTAGATAAATGTAATACCCTTAAGAGACAATGAGGAACAGGGCAGGGGAAATCATTTGTTCTGGGAGTCAGAAAAACTCAATTTTTGTGGGGTTTTTTTTTGTTTGTTTGTTTGTTTTATTATATACTGATCTGATGACCCTTGGAAACTTGCTTCATTTGTTAGCTTCATTTTCTTGTTTGTAGAAATAATATATTTGGTGAAGTCAAATGAGAAAATCATGGAAAAGGCACAGCACTGCACCACTGTGAGGATATCCATGTTGGATTAAATGTTCGTGTGATAGCGTATTTCACCTCCAGCGATAATCACTTTCCCAGCTACCCACTTGGTACCATTCTTCAACTCCCCTATTCTTTGTCATGAGGTACTGATGCTCTTCCACATAGACATATAACACCATATTCAGGACAACATCACTTGGTCTATGATCTTCGGCGTATCATTTTTCTCACATTTACCTTAGTTATTTATAAGGTAAAGCATTTGGGCCAGCTTCATTGTGATGTATTTATAGGTCAGAGGATAATGATGAATTCAAGGAATGAGTCTTTCAATGTATGAAAGACCTCCACTTAGCAAACCAAGTGCTCAAGTAGCCAAAATATGGTCACTCATTTCACTTGAGGACAACATTGATGCTTTATATCCTCACATTCAGAAGTGACTGAAAATATGAGTTCGTGAGTCATTGTCTGAACCACTCCCTCTAACACCTCCTTTAGGTGTTCCCTGGTTAGCGATTTCCTCTGTGACATCCAAGCCAATTGTGCTTGACTTGCATATTTAAGAAGATGACTATTTGTTGCAATCACTGAGGCTAGGAAACCATGATGCTGTATAAAATCTGTATGTCACAAACAAAATCTTGTTCAGAATCCGTTGTAGCTCCACCACAACAGATTTTCAAAATAACCTCATATCCTTTAGTGTATTTGTCCTAGTTTGTACACAAAAGGGAAAAATACTGGAATAAACCAACATAAATTATATTACTGACTAGGTTGGATGTATTTGATTAGGGCTGTGAAAAATGGAACTATTTTCTTTTCTTGGATTGGGAATTGAACTCAGGACCGTCTGCTTGTCAAGCAGGCACTATGTCACTAAGCAGTATTGCTGGTCCAAAAGGAGCTTTTTTTTTTTTTTTTTCTTTTTGTGGCACCAGGGATAGAACTCACAACCTTGTGCCTGCCAGGCAGGTGCTTAAGTCAGTGAGCCAAACTTCCAGCCCATAGTCAGATAGGGTCACACAATGTAGTTCAGGCCGGCCTTGTGCTCACGTTGTAGGCCAAACCAGCCTCAAACTCACAATGCTCCTTCTACCTCAGCCTCTTTAGTGCTGGGATTAAAGTCATGCACCACCACGCCCGGCTCCAGATGGAACTATTAGCAGGTCTCCTCATTCTACTTTGTCAACTGGTAACCAGAGCTTCATAAAGAGGAAGATTTTGAGCTGGCTTCCAGAACACAGAAGAGAGCCATTCCTAAAATTACAAAAGTTGGGTCACTGTATCCTCTACTGAACTGTGTTTCTCATTTTCTAGTTTCCACTATCACTATCACTAGAGAATACACCAGCAGACCAATGTGCTGGGTAATTTTCTATTCTCTCTATCTTCATTGTTAGTATAAATAAATGGCACCTCTCTGCAATTTCCACCTTTTTATTGTAGATTTTTATGTTAAAGTGCATTTTAAAATTCTGGCCTGTAAATAACTAAAATTTGATTATTTTATAACTGAAAACCATAATGCTATGAAAAAATATAGATGCTCTCGTTTCTCTTCAACACTGCCCATACTTCAGTTACTTCCCTGGTATAAAATGAGAAGTAATGAGATGAGGAGAAACTCAAGTTGGTAATTTTAATGTAGAGACCTAACATTTATTTAGCACCCAACATAATACATTACTATAAGAAGTCTAACTATCTCCTTTCAGTCCATCTTCATGTGGGTATGAATTAGATACTCATTTTTGCTTGTAATGGAGTTAATCAGTATCTCAGAGTGATTTGAAGGAATATAATATTTGACAGGTTGGGCTTTTTACATTAAAGATAGATTAATAGAAAGCTCAGCAAGGTGGTGCTTTCCTATAATGTCAGTTAATAGGGAGGTTGAGGCAGGAGCATCACAGGTTCAAGGCCAGCCTGGGCAATTGAGTGAGATTCCATCTCAAAATTAAACTCTAAAAAATGGCCTGAGGGTGTAGAAAATGGCCTCAGTGGTAGAGTTCTTGCCTAGCACGTGAGTGGCCCTAGACTTCAGTCTCATCACCACAAAACCAACCCACCCACCAACCAACCAGCCAATCAACCAACCAACCCACAAATAGACAATCAACCAACAAAGCCAACTAAACCAATCAACCAAACAAAAAGACAAACACACAAAAAGAAAGTAGATGGAACCAGTTATTTGTTATAAAATTTAGCATCCATGGTGCATTAAATTTTTTCTTTTACTTTTTTTTTTTCCTGTGGAGTTTTGGGTACTGAACTCAGCTCCTAACGTACATTAAGGTAGCGACTCTACCACTATATTATACCTGCAGCTCTGAATTTAAAAGTTTCTAAGTTTCAGTTTTCTTATCTGAGGATGGTGATAACAGTAATACCTGACTGATACCATAGTTGTGAAGGTTAAATGAAATATAAACCCAAAATTAGGTCCAGAGAAAGATTTAAAATATTAACTATTTTCAAATAATTATTAATATATCATCAAACAAATTTAAAAAGTCTATTTTTGAATATCCGTTAAAGCTATAAAGTTTTCAGTAAGGATGATGTTTAAAATGTGTAAAAAATAGTCAAAATAAAATTTTAGTAAGATTAGTTGAGGGTGGAAAATAATTTATTCTTAATTACTACCATAAGTTTTAAATTCACAATACTTTGTATCTTTCTCAGTTTTTTCTACAAAATACAAGCATCATCATTTGATGTAGTGTGGCTAGAAAATTCCAATACCTCATATATGATTCCTTTCTCTCCTCACAATTTAACAAACTATTTAGGTATTAATACTTGGTTTATTAAAAAACACCAGTAATTTTCAATTCTTACTGTGGAGTGAACAATACTGAGGAAAAAGGCAATCACCTAAATAATAATAATAACACTAAACCAAAAAATTAGTTAATATCTACTGTGATGCCTGCTATATAGCAGGAACAGATCTTTCTAATTACTTCACAGGTAATGGTTCACTTAATTCTCACCTCACTTTGAGGTGAGATATTACTTTAGCACCATGTTGCAATTGAGGAAATTGATACATAAAGAAGTTCAGTATCTTACCTAAGCCCACAAGATCACTAAGCAAGAGCACACCAAGACAGGGTGCGCTAGAGTTTCTGCCTTTCTGCATTTAACTATAAAGTACAGAAATATGATAACTAAATAAATAACTGGGAAAATGTTGCTCACCTTTTCCTACAGGTATCTTGATGTGCTGAGTGATGGGACAGAACCCCAAGTATCTTGTTACATTACAGCACCGTCATACATTCTGCAACAACTAGAATGCCGGATAATTAATAGCATGAGTTCTTTAATTGTGACTGATAATGAAGAATTGGTCAGCAATGTTGTCTCTGTTGAATGCTCAGATGAGGAAAAGAGAATTCCATTTCCAATATGCATCGCAATTCCATTTACTGCCTGCTCGAGGGGGACTTACCGAGATATCATGGTGAAAGTGTCTGACGTAAACCTTCAGTCCAGTTACCTATCCCCGACTTCACTGGAAGGAATGAAAAGTTATTCGGTCTGTAAATCCCTGACTGCATCTGCATTTGCTGTTTGACTTTTTTTCTGAGTATTATAGTAATAGATAGTAATGCAGGTAGAATTACTCCATTGAAAACAAAGGAAGGGCTTGGTAGATCTGCATCAGTACCTTTGTGCTTTTTTTGTCATTTATAGAGATCAAAGAGCAGAATTTATTTTCTAAAGTTGGGAATGGATACCTCATGTCCAGGATCCAGAAAATGTTTTTATTTCACCTGGGAAACAAAGCCAACATCATGGCTTAATTAACTTCATGCTTTAGGTTACTTGTGGAATAGCGTATTTACTGTAGAGGATTCCTAAATTTAGAATGTTAGAATTTCTAGGTGGTAGTAGACTTATTTTTGTTTTGCATGGGTTGAAAAATATTGAAAAAATCAAAATTATGTGTCTATGTACGTGTTTGATAACCTTATAGGTCTATAAATAGACTTTAGTCTACACATGGAAGAGAGTGTATGTAGTGGTCAGGATGTGGTCAGTGGAGGAAGATTGGTAGGGTTTGAAATCCGGTTACTACAAGTTTTGCAGTGTGAGGTTGGGCAGATTAACGAATCTCGCTGTAACTCACTTTCATTCTCTAGAATCGTGAACACAGTAATAGTGTCTACTTGATAAGATTGTGGAATAAGTAGATAACATGCATAAGAAGATAAGGAGGCCTGTAAACACAATAGTTAATAAATTATTTTTCCTGTTAGACTTTATTCTCATAACTCTGAGGCTTTCTGTGGTCACAAATTCATGATGTGTAAAAAGAAAATACACACAGTTGTATTTAGTATTATGGAGTTGAAATGGACTAATATTTTAGGTTCTTTTGTAGGTCACTGAAATTATTTTTAACTAATTAAATTTTTCAGCTATAAATATGTTTTTCTTATTTGATTAGGAGGGCAGGAAATAAATGTTGAAAAGTTCTTTATATTAAATTCCTTTTCTGATTTTCTCTTTCCATATTACAAATGATATTATGTAGTTGAAAAAGAAAACTGATCCTATTATACTAATTCTGTCTAATTCATGCAAGTAATACATTTTATATTTAGTTCAGGAAGCCTGGAGTTATAAAAATCTGATCAACATTGCCCAAGATTAGACTTTTTAATCTTGGTTAGTCTGTGTTTCTAACACAATAAAAGTAAATGCTGCTCACAGCACCCATGCTCTTCACAAAATGGATCTGAAAGATATTTAGTAAATGGATAATCAAGTCAAAAGAAAAATTAAGGAATTTATTGGCTATTGTAAAAAATAATAGCATGCACTTTTCTCTTTATAATAAACTTACGGTAGTTACCCCTAATTTTAGGTCAAGAAAATTTAAGTTCTGGATTCCTTCCAAAACTTTATGTGAGTCCTGTGACATTTAAAAATTCTAATTCTTAAAAACACTTTTGGTTTCCCAACCACACTAGTTCCCAGGAAGCTACCCTTTTCCAATTCTCCCCATTTTCCCTCAGGCAAATTAAGAACATTCATCATACCAGCATTTTCCCAGAGACAAATTCATGCAGTGATATTGTGAAATCTCTTTCTGAGTCAGCTTTCAAGGGAAAGATTATTTTCCATTGTGATAGTCCCTGAATGTTTGTGTGTGTGTCTGCATGATTATCCACTCATGCTGGGGCGGAGTCCGGCTGGTGTTTGGGGAAGCAGGAATAGACCAAATTACTCTAAGTCTGCCTCCTCATTTTAAGCTTTGGTGATTATACCAGTAAATCATTTTGTTTTCATTTATGCGCTCAGTTCTCTTTTGTGTGATTAAAAAAAGCTTGACTATGTGCCTGCATATATGATTGCATTTGAATATCACTGTATAAAATAGAAACAAAAATGTGTCTCTCTGCAGTCATCTGCTCCCACTGCAGAGAGAGAAATAGACTTTATTTTGGCATCCTAAAAGATTATGAGCTGTTAGAAGGAAGAGTTTTCTGACAGTACAGGTGCTATGGCATTTGAGTAAACTACCCAAATAATGAATTCTCTAAAACCCTGTTGAATATTCTGGATAATGATCTATATTAAAATCCATCTTAGTTAAAGCAGGGTAGGAGTCCAAAGTAATTAATATTTGTGAAAACACTAAATATAGCTTCCCACTATACATATAATTTTATTTAAATTTTATTTAAAACACAACATATTTTTTTTTTTTTTTGCGGCACCGGGGATTGAACTCACAGCCTCACGCCTGCCAGGGCAGGCGCTTAAGCCACTGAGTCAAACTCCCGGCCCTTTAAATTTAAGAATACATATTTGTCTTTTTTGTCTCATGTGCTCCAAGTTTGAGAACCTCTTAGTAATCTACTTATGTATTTCATAAATGGATCATGCATTTTCAGTTAATGGAATCACTCCAAATTGTGGGTGATTATATTGACAGTTTGTGGGGTTTTTGATAGTTTATAGAGTGCATACAGCGCGTGCTTCATGAAATATAGCTATAACTTGCTTTACTGCCCTCTAATCCACACAGGGAACCTGTGCTTCAGTGAAAGTTTACAAACTGGGTATCTTTTCTGTTGTGTCTTGTTTAAAGAAAGAGTCTTTCACAGTGACAAAGAAAGGCCTCACCCTGAAGTCAAGCATGGATTCTCGAATATCTTTATGTTACCCTCCCGGAGCTTTCAGTTCACCAGTGCTTGTACAGTTAAAGGTAAATATTAAACACTGACTGACTTCTCCTAGGTTTAAGTCATCACTCATAGATTCTTCTCTTTTACTTGTAAGGGACCAGCATATACTGAAATAAATGATGAAGTGATGATTTTGAGTACATTGAATCTCATTCCAAAATAAATCCCTGCTTTATTTGAAAGATTTCCCTAGCTGGTCACTATGATGTTTATTGACAAATGTGTATGTTGTGGAGTTATGAAACAACAGACATTGGGACATTCGTGATTTCCATCTGTGAGGATGGCACGAAAAAGCTAATCAATCAAAATGTTTAATATTATGGACATTTAGTGACATTTATGATGCATTAGCTATTTTGAAATAAATATTTAATATATATGTAAATATATATGAAATGTATAATGTTGTATTAATGTATGTTTTGTTTCCTCAAATAATATTCCCAGGCTTTCTGGCTTTAATTTTTCTCTCTGCTTTTCTGTTTCTCCCACATGTAGTATGAAGATGTGTGAAGCAGAAAGATTAAAAAGAAAACATGAAAAATAAAAAAAAAGTCCTGAATATTTTATTAATAAATATTTCCCATAAACTTTGAAATTTTGTTAGCTATTTTTAAATCTTAACATTCTTATATGAGAGGAAATAAGTAAATATAGCCTTGTTTTTCTAATGTTAAAGATCACTTGATCTAAAAATAATACTAATTAGAAATTATATAAAATGTCTCTTTTGTTTCCTAGGTCATTTTGTTGCCTAATATTTAGAGTGTTTTTCAGTTATTTATAATATAGAAAAGAGAACATGGGTTTCAGAAAGATTCTGTAGAAAGGGATTCAAATGATATTCTTGCATAAAAGAGTTGATCAAAAATATGGTGTACTTTTAAAGAAAACATTGTTATTACACTAAAAGCCACATTACCATTAGTACTCAAAATATTCACCATTGCACTGAACTCACTTCTTCAATCATTCTTGCTACTTTTTGAAGCAGTTTTGAAAGTTCTATTTTTTATAACATAAAGTAAAAAATATAGCAAACAATGCTGTCAGGTACCATCCAACAGAAAGTCAGGCTTAAAAAGAAAAATCAGATATGTACTCACCCTCCTTAATCGCTAGATCTGGCATCATGTGACTTCTGGCTCTTTCTCAAAGTCAAAATGACTATGAAAGGTAAATTTTTTGAATTGGTTCAGGAAAGGTAGACAGCCATGACAGTGCAACTAAGGACATTCATGCAAGAAGATTTCCAGAACTGCTTCCGAAAATGGCAAGTACTATACAATGGGATAAGTGTGTTTGAAGTGAGAATATTTTTAGAGGAATCAAGAGTAATATGTCTTTTACTGTACTACATTATTTCAATTTAAAAGCTCACTGTATTTTTTGATGACATCTCATATAAAGTCATGCTTATAGCCAGCAATGTACAGAGAAGCATGACTACGTTCAGAAAATTTTTCAAAAGATTGGCTTAGGAATATGCTGATATCTACATATTCTTCTATTAAATATGCATATATATTTACATATTTTTATATGATTTCTTTGTTTAGATCCAACCAGTTGACCCATCTCTGGTGACATATTTAAAAACACAGCAAGATGCTTCCTACTCAGTATTGTCCACAAGCCCTTTGATTCATGTTCAGCACCCATCAACTCACCCTTTTCAGAAGCCAGTCACAGTATTCCTACCTTGTCCTCCACAACCTGATAAAAAGAATCTTGGGTCTGAGATAGATCACCAAAGAACAGGTAATGCCACAACAAACAGGAACACACCTTTATGTTTCAATCGGTGAGTGTCTACTGTTGCTAAGTGAATTAACTGTAAACAAAGAAATTTAAATGCTTACAAACTGTAAAAAAAGTTTTGTATTCAGATATTAGTTTTTAAGTATTACAAAATATTTTACGCTTAGACTATTGATTCATGAAAGGAAGCAATTTTAGGCCCAATGGACACAAATGTGTGCTACACAGTAAGATTAATATAGAAGAGGTAAAATTAATTCTCTCTTTCAAGAATTTATGGTTAATTAAAATATGTGCTGTATCTCACTCATACAGCAGGATAAATTTGAGTTATTTGTAGGAAAATGGACGTGCTTTAGATTAGAATGCTAAGAGAAATAAATCAAACATAAAAGGACAAAGACGGTATTGTTTCTCTCATATGAGAAATCCAAAACATAAATAATTTAAAGAGCAAAGTAAAAGAACAATGGTAGGAAACAGGGTGGCAGGTTTTGTGGAAATGGGAAGAGGATCTGGGTTAAAAGGGAAAAGGGATGAAAGGAGAAGTAATATTATTTTAGGAAATAGTAAGATGCAATATAGATGTAATATAGATATGTTCCAGTTCCCCAAGATAAATGTAATTATTATGCATTGCAGACATATACTAACAAAACATGTGGCATAGTGGTTTTAATTTCTGTACTTAAAAGTATTCTGTTAATATATGTGATGGACTAACCTGATCTTTTAAAAATTAGTTAGAAACCATATTTACCCTATAGATAGGTTACTTTTCCTAATTTTTATAATAAAATACAATATTCACTGAGTCAAATATATGTGTATATATATGTATATATATATATATAGTCAACCAGAAGATGAAATCAGAAAAGAAATGCTAACAAAAATGAACATGTTGAATAATAATAACCATAATCGGGCCGGGGATTATATCTGTGGCGTAAGCGCTTGCTTGGCAAGCACGAGGTCGTGGGTTCAATCCCCATTACCAAAATAAATAAATAACCATAATCTTAATTCCTATCCTTTCATTTACTATGTATTAATTTTCTAATAGAAAAGGTGAATTCTCTATTCATTAGTTCTAAAGGGGATATTTTTTGCTTTGAAAAATCAGAAAGTGGAGAAACGACTGCAAACACCATATTAGTTGAAAGCTGCCAAATGCCATGTTAATTATTTGAATTATTTGATATAATTTCAATTTATCAGTGAAAAAACAAACTCAATAACATTAAGAACTTGTATGAACACCTTAGCTAACAAGCGGTGCAGTCTTGACCTAGACTCATATACTTCAATTTTTAATCATGAGTTCTTTGTAGCCAGCATCTCCTGAGTTTGAGGCTGCAAGGCTAGCCTTTGAGAATAAGGTTTTGTTCTTTCCTATTATGTTTGTAGTTAGGAAACTGAAAACAGTACAATGTTGAGTTGTGGATAGGAGAAGAAATGCAGACTTCTCTAAGGAGATAAATGAAAAAGAACAGAAATACTAACACTATCGAGTTAGATAAGCTTTTGCTGCCAAAATCATATCTACATTATATCTACAGATCTTTATCTCTGTATCTATATCTGTATCTATATCTATATCTATATCTGTATATAATTCAAGTAGCAATTTAGTCAATCCGTGTTTCTGTGCATCACTTATAGCCAGATGTATTCAGGAGTTTATAAATTAAAATGTAGTAGTCTAATACATTAAGACTTACTATTTCCTAAAATAAGCACCCATACCTATATATATTTTTTTCAAAAGATAAGAAAGTAGCTGGATATTGTTATAGAAGTCTATTTTGTAAATTTGGTAGTGCATTGTAAGCATAATATTCATGACATGGAGGAGAAATTGATCCAGATAAATTACAAAAGATGAAAAGGACAGCAGGATGTTAAAATAGCATGCTCAGATAAAAGAGACCAAGGTATGATAAGGAATAATTTTGAAGTGATGTAAACTAATAATTATAGGTACCATTGAAGAAGAGACCAAACAAACATAAAAGCAGCAATAATCAAAGGCATAATTGGACTTAATTTTCTAATGTCGATTACTGCCTGAGTTATAGTTGCTTAAAGTGCTAATTTCAATCACTGTAATTCTAATTTCTGAAAGATTATTGCTTCATATAATCTTTTCTTTTCAAGCTGCTATGAATTTTTTGCTATGCTTTACGTTTATTCCTTTAATTTTCCTAAGCATACTCTTTTTATGGTGTCCTATTGATTATTCGGTCCTCTTTCTATCAGCAAGAAGTTTACTATTTTGTCATCTATCTGTGGACATTGTGTAATCTTGCATACTCTCTTTTTTATTCTTTTTTTGTCTTTTTGAGACAGAGTTTCACTATGAGTTCAGGCTGCTCTCAAATATACTATCTTTAATAATAATTGTCTTCTGTGGTCCATAAACTTAGACATTCTTTACTTTTCCAGGTGTTGGTTGTAATTTTTTATCAGATTTAAAGATCAGAGTTTCGCCTTCTCTTTCCCCTAACCCTAGGTAATTTCTGTGAATCTTTTTACTGCTTTTCTGAGCCAATGGCAAGGGTTTTGATGGTTGTTCTTATTTTCTCCTTTCATGGTCAGTCTTGCACTTCTGAGATCTTAGCTTTACAACTGAGTTAGCTCCAATTCTTTCTTTGTGTACATCTGTATTTAGTGTCTGGAGTGGAGACTAAACTCTAGTGTACAGCAACTAGTACTCTTGCACGGTGTGGGTCAGGAAAAGAGGGTGACAGCAGAAGTAGTGTCTGTGGAGTAGTTTCTCAAGGTTTTCAGGCAAGGAAAACAACTCCTACACTGTGGAATGTTTGGTTCTAGACCTAAGAGAGGAGTTTTGCAGTTTGTAAATCTGTGTGTGTGTGTGTGTGTGTGTGTGTGTGTGTGTGTGAGAGAGAGAGAGAGAGAGAGAGAGAGAGAGAGAGAGAGAGAGAGTTTGCTCAGAATTCCATAGCAGTCAGACGATGTCTAAAAGTCATCAGACTGGATCCACTTCTCTCATGCCAGCACGATTTTTTTTCATATCCTATATATACTGTAGTGATAATGTAGAGTGGTAACTCGGTTCACAAACTTAAACTGTTCTACAATTTAGGAAAAGATGGCCATGTTTGTGTTTATGAGGGAAAGATGGCCATGGCCGTGTTTGTCACCTGATGCAGGGTTTGCAAATAAAATGCTTGTGTTTGAAAATCAAATTGCAAAAAAAGGAGTTTATGAACTGAGGTACCACTGTATATATTTTTCCATTTTTCATCATTTTGCACAATGGCAACATAATGCTTAAAACAGTAGATAAACTAATGTAATAAGTAAGCTTTTGGAAATGTGGATTATATTATGTTATCTATAGTTTTTGACTATGCTAAGCTACTCTATTTTAATTCAATCTCTTGTTGTGTCAGGAACAGTAATTATATTTTCTCCACCCAGTGGAGTACAAAAGAAGAAAATAAAATCCATCTCAACTGTTTATTTGGCATTCTTTTCTCTAAGAGGGAAAGCCAGTTAATAGAAAAGCCAACATTTTCTATGGAAACAAAAACACAATGGAGCAATACATGCCTCATAAAATTAAAAGATAATAAGTATTTGAGGCCAAAGCATAGTCTGAATAGTAAGAATGAATGATTTGTACTGTATTGCATTCTTTTATGACAGTGATTTCTGTAGAAAAGATGAGAGTCATTTAATTATGATGGGTGTGGTGGGATCAAGATACAGCTCAATTGCATAGTGATCGCCTATCATGCAAGAGGCCCTGGGTTGATTGCTAACACTGCCATAAAATAAAATAAAATAAAATAAAATAGTAAAAAGATTTCTCAATAGCAATGAAATAAGAAAAACAATTCAATAAATAAAGAAGTATTCTATATTATATAAGAAATATTTTAATATCATGTTCAAATGTAATATATGAGCTATCCAAAGGATACTTATGAAATATATGCAAGTTATATCACATAATAAACTGGTAAAGCTGATATATAAAAATTAAACATTATCAATAAAATTGCATCTCATTATTTGTCTTTCCTCTATCCATTCCTTTCTCCCCTAATACGGTTGTTCCACATTCCCACCAACGTTACTTATTATTCCTCCCAAGTTTTTCAGTGCTATTGGTCAAAACCAGACCTTGCACAGGCTAGTAAGCATTCTACCGCCGAGTTGTATCTTTAGCCCTATTCATTTACTTTTTGTTGGATCGTGTACATTTGTAGTCATCTTTACAAAGGCTCATTTCTTTCTTGTGGAGAGCTGCAGATTAAAGCTGAGTCACACAGCTTGCTGTAGATCTATGTGAGACTGTGCAAGGACTTTGATAAAATGCAGTTGACTGAAGGTCTACTTCAGAGACTGCCTACCATATTTAGCAGAAGATTCTAGAATAACACCAAATTTTTTCTCTCTTTGTGGATATTTTGCCCCTCTTCATAGAGTTTATTATTTATGTGAAGACTGCAATAACTAAAACTGTTCTAACTTTACTGGTGAAGTTTTCCAGTTGCTGGCTGCTCTATACTTGGTATTCTATAGTTATCTAAGATGTAGCTTGATGGAAATTTTAGAAACTTTTTTGAAAAAAACATATTGATTCCTGTTGAATGTAATTATGTCATTTTGCATTTTTGAAAAATCTTATGTTTTCTAATCAATTATTGGAATTTATTCACTTTATTATATTTTGAGTTCTCGTAGATGCATTTAAACTGCCTTTCTAGAAGTTTCATATTTCTTTACTTTTCTTAAATTTTCTCTCTCTACCTTTTTATGCTTTAATCTGCAATTCTTTATTTTCCAGTTCAAAATACCACAGCCAAAAACACTGTACACTTTAAAAATCTACTTTTAATATATCATTTATTATACCATTTTTGACAATTTTTTATTTCTTAAAATTTGATTTGACTTTTATTTAAGTTTGACTTTTATTCAATTATTCTTGATAGTCTTCCACTGCCTGCTTAATTTTATGATGCTGTTCTTCATTTTCTTAAACTTGTCCTATATAGTTGCTTTCATCCTGTATCTACCAATTCCAAAATCTTTACTCTTTGGAGTGTTTATCTCCACTGCCCATTAGTCCTGCTGGCTTTTGTCCATGGTATTTATCTCCTTCTTTGGGGGAACTTTTGTTTCTGGGCAGGTACACATGGAATTTCTGCAGATATAACATGGAGCTGCTTTCCTCCAAATCGTGTTTGTTTCTGCCTCTGCTTAAACTCAGCTGCTATTTCCCTGGTACTACTTGAGCCTCTTTGCGAGTCTTGGTGAAGTTCTGAGGTTTACCTTTCTCATATGGCTATTGAAAGCTTCATGTTCATCATGCTATCACTTACAGCTGAATGCTTCTGTACCTAAACTTATGTGGAGACATTTGTCTCAGTGGTGTCATGAGGACTAATGCTATTTGATTTGATTTTCAAAATGATTTTGTTGGTTGTAAATGTCAAAATTAGGGTCTATAATTTGACATAGAATATGGTCACCACCTTACAAACCAAATAAAGAACTATGCCAAAAAAAGACTACCAGAAATTTTATCAATACGTTACAGTATTGGGATCTAGGTAACATGACATGTACTTGCCTTTTCCATTTACTTCTCTGTTTTAACATAGTCTATAATTAACTGGCATAATTTATATGGGGAAAATTTTTAATTTTTTGAGAGTAGCTAGTCATTTAAAATCAGTATTTTAATGACTAAATTATAGTTTTCTGAGAAAAAGTTAAGCCTGAAACGTTAATGGCATTCACTTTTAAATACCTATGCATTATGCATACCATAAAGGAAATAATCTGAAAGTAAGATATCATAAGAGGATTTTGATGATGTGATTGCTTGCCAAAAATTATGCATCATATTTTTTCACAGATAAAGTAGCTTATGCATTTTAATCAGTACCCTCAGAAAGCCTGGCACTCTCTGGGTAAAATTTGCTCATTCTTAAATAAGTAAATTGCTTAAATAAGAGCTTTGTATATTTTATGAAACTATCAAGACATCAAAACATTATTTTGTGTGAAGCTTAACAAGAACCATTCACTGCTAGACAGAGCCAATTCCACTTTCTCCTGAATGTAAGACCTAATCAGAAAATAATCATCCTTGAAAACTAAAGATCAGAAACACCAGTCCCAATCAGCCTATCCTTGGCTACCCACCATCACCATTCTCTTGCCCTCTGGCTACTCTGTAAGGCAGGTAAGGCAAGCATAGATTGATTGGGATTGGCATTTTTGATCTTTAGTTTTCAAGGCTGATTATTTCTTTAGCTAGGTCTATTTTTGGGAAAAAGCAGTTGTCAAAGTGAATGTGTGACACATACAAGGAGAATAGTTTAGTTGGAGCTTTGTTAACATCTGGGAGACATAGGAATACCTATTATGGTTATTTAATTTGCAAATGAGTTTTGTCATACTGAATTTTTTCAATCTTAATGACCATTTAAGTGACAGAAAAGCAAACTGAAGTGTTTAGCAAAAAACAATTTTTGGTTTATATCTAATTTTGGATTTTTTCTTGAACCAGGGAGAACCCAGTCTCTCTTCATCTGCATCTATCTGCCTCCCTCTGTACCAATTCTGTTTTGTGACATGCTTTTTCCCTTGTGGCTGGCAGCATAGCTGCAGTACATCTTCAGCACTGCAGTTCAGTGAAAAAGAACATTCTTTTCCCCATCATAAAATACCAGGACTTGAGTCTTTTTCCAAATCTGTCCAAACTCATCCTTGAAGATTTTACCATAACCAGAGGAAGGTACAGTGCAGATTAACCCAGTTAATGACATGACAGCAAAACACTCAACTTCCAGTGGCTTCTAACACTAGTTTTAATATCTCATACATGCAGTGTGGCCATCAAAAGTAGGCTGCAACTCAGTTATTCTCACCTAAGGACTTAGGCAAACAGATCAACCACTTGTCTGATTGCCACTGGTGGTAGAAGACAGACATTTGGCATGCAATCCCATCAAGTGCACAGAGGAAATTGGGGACTTTAGTGACCGTACTAATGAATACCAAATACGTTATTTACCTTAAGGATCTGGGAGTAGCTAGCAAGCCTATAGGGCCCTGCAGAAGATTTACAGTTAGTACAAAAAGTCAATAGCTGCTACTAGAAAAACAAAAGTTAATTTTGCACTTAATTTACTCATTTCTAGTAAATGACCAAGGTTTTGGATTCATTATGAATATGTCTTCCTATGTGAATATATTATTAACTTCCCAAGGTTTTGGATTCATTATGAATATATTTTCCTATGTGAATATATTATTAACTTCCCAAGGTTAAAAGTTTACCATTATCTGTAATTAGGCCAAACAACCAAAAACTAAATAATATTTCCCTCTACTCTTGATTTTAAATGACTGATTCCCTGAAATAACCAATACAGGCTAAGATTTTCTTTTCTTTTTTTCTTAAATCTTCTAAATCTAATTTACTTCCTGTCTCAGGATCATGTTCTGTGAAACTAAGGTGGTTTTAAATTTATGACTTTAGATTTTTTTCACACATGCACACACAGAAGAGATGTGGGATTCACACTTGTGTCTTCGTTCTTAGTACCTAGCTAGAATGCTTCTGTATTTTTGTGTTGTAGTATATTTTTCCCCATAATGGTCATTATCAGTGTAATTTTCTTCTAGGATGTTCAATATCAAGATTTTTTCTTCCTTGTGAAGAACAGATATCCACATATATAAACTGAAATAAAAGAGTTATTGTAAAATTAAAATAGCTAATCTCTAATCCTTTCCATTTTGAGAACTCCATGGATCCTCTTGATTCTTTTGTTTTCTTCCTTACAATCTATAGTTTTATTTTCCTAATAAGCTTTCCATTTATTAATTTCTATATTGCAGGGCATCACAGTCAAAGAAAAGTGACAAGTTATAGTATTTGGACTTCTTAATCAAATTCCAACAACAGAAAATCAAATTGCCTTTGACAGATCGTCAAATCAGCTCTAGTTTGATGAGAAGTGGCATACAGCACACATAACTAACTATCTTTTTTAGGGCCTTTGGTTGGGTGGTTTATGATAGAAGGAAAAGTACACAAGAAAGCATAGTCATGTTTGCTACAGAAATTAGAGTAACAATTAATACTTTTTATCCTGCTATAATTGTAAGTGCTTTACAATTATTCACTCAATTAATTCTATGGTATAGGTACTATTATTACTCTCACATTATAAATCAGAAAATTGAGATACAGAGAAATCAAATAACTTGCTCATGGCCATTTGTAGGTAAGAGGTAGAGCCACCCAGGAGTTGAATCCAGCCAGGTTTGCATCTTACCTATTGTGCTATACAACCAGTCTCACATCTGGGTGTATGTGAGATCATTGATGCTTTTGAGAGTTCCATTCAATCTCATTTGAAATGTAAATAAGTAAAATGTTTCTCATTCTCCAAGTCTCATCTACTATAATCATTTTCATTTCATAAGCTTCTCTGAGTACTTGGCTTCTGCTACTAAACCCACCCTATACCTTTCTTTAATTAAGAATGGATCACTTTGCACAGGAATCAGATAATAGTGTGATGCCATGAGTGTTATATCTTCTTATCTTTGTATTCCTATTGCCTAGAATAATTTCTGATGTATAATATTCACTTAATGAATTATTATTGGGTTGTTCAGTTGGTGAAAGAACAGATGCATTAAAATCATTTGATTTGTGCTGTTACGCTATGTAAATTTTACTAATTGCTTTTCTGTTACCTTTGTATAGGACCAAAAGTGCTTCCATAAGAAAACCTGGGAACAATAATTGTGAAACCTTGAAATTACTGGGATTCAGAAGTCATGACAGTGGTTGGTTTGGACTTGATAATGTTGTGGTGAGAACCATCCAGAGTGGATTGATATCATTTGAATTGCTTGAACATTTAGAGAGGTAATGGCATCCTAAACAATCGAGGTTGGGGACATTCTCTCCTTTGGGTCGATAATTGTGGTGTTTAGACATGGAATTATAGGTTTTGATTTTTATTCCTCAAATAGGAATATGAACAGTTTTAGAGTACATTTGAAATGCAAACCACAATTTATGTTAATATGCTCTTTATAATTTCTTTCATAATAGGTTAGCAAGTGGTTTTGGTAACCTAGCCACTCATAAACTTACATTTTTATGGGATTCTTTTAACTCCAAAATAGTTTTAAAATAGCATCTTCATTTCCGAAACTCCACAGGGATAGTAATTAACTGTTCGTGTTATGCTCATCTCTTAACTATGTAAGTATAAACTGAATTTGTTATTTCAGTGCCCTCATTTTACTTTCTCATTTCCATGTTTTCTAGACAGCCTATTATGAGGAGAGTTTTAGACAGTTTTGAGGTTCAACAGCAGCAGACACACATAAAGAGAGGGCAATCACATGTCTAAAGATAGCCTTTATTTCATAATGAAGACCTTATGTCTATGATTCTCTTGACTCAAGTTCCCTAGAAATAGAGTCTGACATGAAAATTCAGGTGACTTAGTGAGGCAGGGCTCTCAGGGGGATCTTGTAAGAAAATGAAAGAAGCAGATAGAACCATGGAGGAGGATGGGACAGTGGCTTCAGCTGAAGTCTTTCCTCTGACTGACACCTGAGGGGAGCTCAAAAGCAGCAGAAGTGTTGGCTTTACACACTCACCTCAGCTCATCCTTGGTGTGGAAGAGGGGCTGCTCTCAGTGAAGTCTCCTACAGGGCAGCTCTTTGGAGAAGAACTGAGGAATGACTGGTGTAGCCAAGAATACAGTCTGTATTAGTTTGCAACAGCCATTGCTTAGAGTAAGAGAAATGTATTGTCTCAGATTTCTGGAGGCTGGGAGTTCAAACTCAAGGTTTTATGCATAGGAGTGTGAGTGAAAGATATGCTCCAGGGGTCTTCTTGGCTTACAGAAGACCATTTTCATGTTCACATGGTGTTTTATTTTGTGCTTTCCTATATGTTGAAATTTCTCCTTTTTATGACAATGGTCAGGTTGGATCAAGGCCTTCACCATAACTTGCTTACCATTGTAAGAAGCCTATCTCCAAATGAGGTCACCTACTAGGGTTCTGGGGGTTAGAACTGTAGCAAGTGACTTGGGAAGGGACACGATTCAACCCATATCAGGTCCATCATTAAAATCCTTACCACACAGAGATAGAGATGAGTATTTCAATCTCCACTTAATTACGGTATATATTCTGCTTCCTATGATAGTAAATAGATTATCTGGAACATCTTTTTCTTCTATAATTTGAAATAACACTTTGGCAATACTACTTAAAATACAGTCTAGCTCTGCTTTGTGATGGGGTATGTTTTGAGAATTGCATCGGGAGGCAATTGCTTTGTGTCAGCAACATAGAATGTGATTTCACAAACCTGAGTGGTATAGTCCTCTCCACACCCAAGGCGATAGTATGTCTATTGCTCCTACACAACAAACCTGGATTGTATGTTACTCTATACTGAGTACTGCAGGCAATTAGAACACGTGGCATTAGTGTATTTAAATACATAAAAAATACAATAAAATACAGAATAAAAAATTTAAAACTGGCACACACGTATGGGTACTTACCATAAATAGAAGTGGCCTTCGCTGGGTGAGACAGGCAGTAATGACGAGTGACTGTTAAGACCCTGCCATTGATCACATCCTACTGAAGACTTTATAAACACTGAACATTTAGGCAACACTAAACTGATAAAAAACTTTTCTTTTTTAAATTGTCAATTAACCTTGCTTACTATAATAGTTTTACTTTATCAGCTTTAACATTTTTGAAGAAGCTTTTTTTTTTAATTTTAAAGAGAATAAAACCAAGCAAAATAAAACAGAATGAAGCCAATCAAAGCAAAACAGTGACCACAACATCAAAACAGGATAATAGGAAATCAACAATAACTGCCTTAATATATCTTGTTGTCTTTGAAATAGCTGCCCATTCCATCAGATATAATAACATCAAATAAAACAAACAAACAAAACAGAACAATGAAAATAATCCTAGGCTTCAAAACAAGATAGTAGGAAATTCATAATATCCCTTTTTAGACATTTCCTCTCCTTTCACTTTCAAAATATCTATTGTACATTTTGGACCCCACTAACTCCTTCAGTTTTTATACTAGGAAGACAACTCACTTATGTGCATCTGAGTCATTTCACCCATGAGCATGATCTCAAGTAGCATCCATTTGCCTACAAAAGCCTCATGATTATCTTCTTTATAGCTGAGTAGATTTCCATTATATAAAAATGCCATGTCTTTCTTATCCAGTTTGCAACTGATAGGAAAGTTACCCCTGCTTTTTTTAGGTTCCCTGTCACATGGAGCATTGTTTTCTCTCCTTTGACTTTTAGTCTGTGAATTTCCTTTTGAGTTAAATGTTGCTTGCATACCGCATATTGATGTCTTTTTTCTTGATCCACTCTGCCTGTGTTTTTTCTTTTTATTGGCAAATTGAGGCCATCTACGTTAATGGTTATGGTCAACACTCACTGGCTTATCTCTGCCTTGCTGTTTCCTGCCATTGGCTCCCTGCTTTTCCCCTCCATTCAATTGTCTGTCCCACTCAGCAATCTCCCTCTGCAACTGTTCATGAAACTGGTCATTTTATCTCTCTCTAGAATATTCTTTAGTATTGTTTTTAGAATTTGTTTGGTGGTCGTGAATTCCTTGAGTTGTTCTTTTTCATGGAAATACCTTGTTTCTTCACTGATTTTGAAAGATAGTTATGCAGGGTACATCAATCTGGGTTGGAAGTTGTTTTCTTTCAGGACTTTTAATGCTTCATTCCCAGCTCTTCTTAACTTGATGGTTGTGTTGAGAAGTCTGTCATGATTCTGATGGTTTTTCCTTTATAGGTGATCTGATTCTTTTTCTCTAACAGTTTTTAATATTCTGTTCTTGGGTTGACTTTCTGGAATGCTGATTATTATATGTCTGGGGGTAGATTTATTTTGACTATGGTTAGCTAGAGTTTTATATGCCTCACTTATCTGTACGTCAGGTTCTTTCCCTATTCTTGGAAAATTTTCTGCTATTACTTCTGTAAATAACCTTTTTATGTAACTTGTGTTGACCCCCCTGCTTTTTTTGCTTACACCTATCAGTCTTAAGTTATTTTTCTTTGCATTGTCTTGCAGACATTGAATTGTTATTTCTTAGTTCTTTGTTATTTTTAAGGAATCTTTCCATTTGTGATCACTAACTGCAAACCTGTCTTCAAGGTCTGAGAGCCTATCTTCAGTTTCTTTCAATTTTGCCAGCTTTCAATGGAGTTTTTAATTTCCTGACTATCTCTGAATCTGTTTTATCCATTCCAGTTCTTCCATATATTGCTCATTGAAGGTTTCCCTCATTTTCTTATGCTCCTCTTTTTGTTTTTTTTAATCTAAATCTTCTTTAGAGATGCTCAGCAACCCTTTCATTATGTTTGTCATTTCTTCTTTTACCTGAGATATTATTTCTGATCTGATTTCTTTTACAGCTTCATAGTTTATTTTATTTGCCATCATCCTAAAAATCTCAGGTGTGTGACTCCAATTTCGTGTATGTCTATGTCTCCTGGGCTTGTTCTGTGTAGGATGGAGGCCAGAGATTGCCTTTTGCTCTTTTGTGTTGATATTTTTCTAGTTTCCTCTGGACAAGCCAGTTGTGACATCCCAGGTACTTCCTACATTGGCTACCTGTTTGCAGTGCAGGGGAATGGGTCAGTCACCAGGGTTTCTCCTAACCTAGGTTCCTGGGGAGGTGGTGGGGTGTGGGGTAGGCTTCTCCAGACATGTGTGGCTTCTCCTAGGTGTGGCTGGCTGGTTCTCCCAGTCCATACTGGCTATGGGTTCCTGATGGTGTCCACTGGGCTCACGGAGGCAGGGTTGGCTGCTTCTCCCAGCCTGCCCTGGCTCTCTGAGGGAAGGTCCCAATGTTGGCTAGCATGTGTGTGGGGGTGGGGCTGGCTGCTGCTTCTTCCAGCCCAAGCTGGCTACCCGTGGGAGGGCCCTAATGATGTTGAAAAAGCTTTTGACTCCTTTATAATCATGCTTAGCTTAAATATGAATATGTTGTATAATTGTATATAAAGTTTTCTTCATATGATTATTCTCTAAGTTTTCCCTGTGGTCTAAATTTTTCTTTTTATTTTTTGCTAAAAACTAAGACACAGAAACACACATTGGCCTAGGCTTACACAAGGTCAGGTTCATCAGAGTCACTATCTCCAACTCCATATCTTGCCTTGCTGGAAGATCAGCAGAGGCTCTGACATACAAGGTTTTTTCACTTCCTATGAGCACGATGCTTCCTTCCAGAGTCTTCTAGCAGGAACCACCTGAGGTTGCTTTATAGTTCACTGTTTATTTTTAATATAAATAGAAGGATTATACTCTAAAGTAATAATACGAAAGTATATTGTAGCAAATATATCAACTAGTAACATAGTCTTTTTTACCATTGTTAAATATCCTGTGCTATATATAATTGTATGTGCCATGTTTTTATGTAACTATCAGTACAATAGGTTTACACCAGCACCACCACAAACATGGGAGTAATGTGTTGCACTGTGATTTTAATTTGGCAATATTACTGAGTGATATAATTTTTCAGCTCCATTGTTATCTTATGAGACCACCAAAGCATATGTTGTCTGTTATTGACTGAAACATTGGTATTGTGGCATTTAACTATAGAACTTACAATATGGTATCATTTTTAGAACTGAGATGAGATGATGTGATTACTTGTAAAAGATGCTAGAATTTAGTTTGAATTGAGCTGGTTTCTTGACTACCAAGAGATTTACTAAAAGTATCCATGAATTTAACCAGTGGGTCAGCAGAATCCTTTCTTCAAAAGATAGTGACTCCTTTCTTGGGTGTTACTAGATATCAAAGATATTTTAGAGGCTGTGTGTTTCCTTTTCTTCTGTGCAGGTTTATTGTACTTCATCTCTCTTCCATGGTGAACAACAGCCACCTGGTTTCTTTTGTGAAGTCTTTAGAGGAAGCCTTGCTCAGCACCACTGCCTGTGTGGTACTGTCCCACCAGAAGGACAATCCACACAGAGTGGCTATTTTAGTGGTGCCTTCTAAAAATTTAAACCAGACACTTAGGAACTTGCACTTGGAAGGGTTCAGAGGACTTCCAGAATCATCTCGCCATTTCCAAGTAAGAGAAGGAGAACAATTACTTTTAAGGTTTACTGGAAACATATTTGGTTCAAGTAAGTATAACGAGCTCTTTAAATTTATTCTACCAATTTAACAAGTTCAATGATATGGGTGTGGTCCTGTGTTCCCCCAAAGTCTCATAATCATTCTTGAGCACAGCTGAGACTGGCATTTGTGATTGGTTTGTTGTCAAGCACTGGCATTGGCAATGTGAATGCTACACCTGCCCAGGGGTGGAGCCGACATACAGGGCAAGAGTGAGAAGAAGTTGTGTCTCTTTCTCTTGCTCACTGTAGCCGGGTTGCCTTGCTGTTTGGCAGCCACCATGAATGGTTGTTCCACCATGCCATGCTGCCTTGGAGCTAACTGAGTATGGACTGAAACCTCCAAGAACTGTAAGAAATAAAACTTTCCTTCCCTAATTTCAGGCATCAGGTATTTTGCCACAGCAAAGAGAGAAAAGCAACTAAGACCAAATTTGGTCTCAGAGGAGTGGAGTCATTGCTGTGACTAAACCTGACCATGTGGTTAAAGAGCCTTTGGAAATGGCTTCTGGGAAGAGTTTGGAAAGGTTTGGAGATGTCATCTGACAGAGTGGCCCTGGAACAGCTTAGGCTGTTCTGTAGGGAAG
Source organism: Dasyprocta punctata (assembly GCA_004363535.1). Classification (NCBI taxonomy): domain Eukaryota; kingdom Metazoa; phylum Chordata; class Mammalia; order Rodentia; family Dasyproctidae; genus Dasyprocta; species Dasyprocta punctata. The sequence continues at coordinate 25,153 of RJWM01006207.1, read as the reverse complement.
ATGCTGGTCAGAGCTCAGGAGACCAGAAGGCTGATAGAAAGCCTGCCAGTAAAGACCTGGCTCAGGAGGTTTCTGCTGGGAAGAAGAACTGCATTGGTTGTTGGACTCAACACAATGTGTGTTATGGCTTGGTAGAAAGTTTGTCTGCATTCTGCTCATGTCCGGAGACTTTGCCTGAGACTGAGATTAAGGGTGATGAACTGATTAATCTGGCAAAGAAAATTTCAAGGCAGCCAAATGTTGAAGTGGTGGCCTGGCTATTTTGGGGGGCTTTTAGTCAGATTTATGTTGGGAATCAAGAGCAAACAGCCCAGCATGGTGATTTAAAACATTGTGAGTTTGGCCAGAAAGCTGTGGACTGTAAAGATAGAGCTGAGACTTCAATTGCTGAGAAGGAACAAAGAAATAAAAAAGATGGCCTGGGGGCATACTGGAAAGCAGCGGGCCTCCACCCTTTGCAGCCTCGGTTCTTCAAAAGTGAAAGAATTTGCTCAGAGGAAAAAGTCACAGAGCACTGTGTTCCAGAGTGGTGATGGAGGCCACAGGAAGTTCCATAATGGCAGCGGCCACACCAGATTCCAGAATGGCAGTGACATAGAGCTTTTTCTCACAATAAGGTTCAGAGAACTCAGCATTCCAGGCCTACAGCCAAGAGAGAGGAAAGCCTGGTTACTGCTCCAGCTGGTAGCAGACCTTGGGGGCATCCACATAGCACTGGTTTTAAGTGCAAGGAAAATGGACAAGTTCTAAGGATAAGGTAACTTCTGCCCTGACTTCAGAAGACAATATGTAAAGATGTAAGGGTGAAGTCAAGGATGTAATGGAAAACCCAGAAGTTTGGAAAAGCCAGAAACATGGATCATCCAAGGAAAACTATGAAAGTTAAAACCCATGAAATTGCCATGGTGGTGGAATCACTCAAGCCTTTTGGAGCTTGCAACCAGATTATTGATTCAGATGTTGAGCATAGAACTCCAGGACTTAATGTTTGCCCTGCTAGATTTTGGACTTCCTTTAGTTCCAATGCTTTGTATTCCGCTGTTTGTAACTTTTGGAATGGTAATGTTTATCTTGTGCCTTTACACGTTGGAAGTATTTAACCTTTGTTTTCATTTGTACAGGGGGTTACAGTTAAGAGTTTGTCATAGATCTTGGAGGAGATTTTGGACTTGGACTTTTCAGCAATGCTGAAAATGTTAGGACTGTGGCAACTCTTGGAGATGGGCTAGATGTCTTTTGTATAAAGGATATACATGAGTCCTTGGGTATCCAGAGCTGGAATGATAAACCTTTCTTTTCCTAATTTTGGGTGTCAGGTATTTTGTCTCAACAATGAGAGAAAAGTAACTAAGACATTTATCAAATTCTGATTATCAAGGAAACCTTCAGAGAATTGAGGGGAATTTTTAGGAAGAAGGATAAGAATGGAAACTATTTACTTCCTCCTTCGAAAGTTTTCTTCTCTACTTAGAGGATGTCTGCTTCTTTTTGGGAGGAGTCTTATGGGTAGACACTGACCTTTAAGAAACAATCTTCTCTAGGGTTACTTCCTAAGTTCAACCTAGGGAATTTCTTTCTTGTCATATTTTAGTATCCCTGATAGTGTTCCCTACTTTACTCTTAGTCACCTGAAGTCTATTTCCATCCCATGATGAAGTGATCTGTTAAAAACATAAATCATGTAACAAGCTCTAACTCTGACATAAAAATTTTCCACTTTACAATGGTACAAAAGCAATATGTATTCAATACAACTGAACTTTTAATCTTTGCACTTTGATCTTTTCTTGGGCTAGAAATATGTGGTATGATATTTTCTTGCCATGCTGAGTAGTACCAGATACCAGTGAGCCACAACTCCCCATCTGCCTTGGAATAGTGAGGGGAAACAGCTGATACTTGACTATATACTGTGTTGCCAAGCTAAGATGTTCAGTGGGTTAAGTGTATTACATTCACTTTTGATGCATGATACTTTCAACTTGTGGTGGGCTTTTTGCAAAGTAGCCCTGGCATAAGGGTAGCAGCATGTATCTGTTTCTCCTCTAATTAGAACTTTATTATTAATCTCTATTGTAACTACAATGACTTCCAAAGTTTTCCACATAGCCTACCAAAATTTAACCCACAGTTAGTGGATTCCCGAGATGTTGGGTGGAGCTATATTTCAGTAAAATTTCCTCATTTGTATTTCCATGTATTTTATTTTATACTTTTAAAAGGTGACTCTCAGAAAGAGTTGATGGCTTCTATCAGACTATAATTGGACATAGCACAGAGGAGATTTAAGAACCTCATATCCAAATGACACATCCTCTCTCCTTTATCTTCATATTTATCTAGTGCTATTTTTGTTCCTATTATAAGGTTTATCACAATTTGATTTTTTATAATTTATACTTTTTTCCCCATATACTCATGTTACAGTCTTCACAGGAATGAAATTTCATGAGACAGTGATCATATCTTTCTTGTCTTATGTTTTCTGAGCCTAGTACATCAAAGACTTTCAATAGAAGTATTGTGAGTGAATGAGTCTGTAACAATGCTGAGGCAAGCAAGCAGGATGATGGCTACGAGGAGTGGTGGGAGAGGTGGGAGTGGTGGGGGGACAGAGGGGATGAAGTGGCTACAATAATTCCCTCCTATTTGTATATTATAATCTAGAAGCTATAGAGCAAGAATAAGTGAATGAGCCCATAAATGGAAGGAGAAGGATCAAGATGTGATATGTATATGTACTCACTCCCCAAGATGACCATATTTATTAAGTATCACAAACATATACTAAGAAAAAAAAAGAGAGAGAGTTTCAGGAGTGGCAGAGTTGCAGTTTTAAAGTCCCTGGATAAGAGATGGCAGCAGCTTAGAAGTGGAGTTGATTAAGAATGGTTTAAAATTGTAGAAATACCCCGAGCCAGTGGTTCTCATAGGAGTTCTTTTTTTCTTTTTTTAATTCTTCAAATTAAAACAAGAACTTTTTCTTTTACATCTGACTTTTCTAAGCAACAGAATACATTCTACATTTGTACCTTCTATGACATCAAGTCAGTGAAAAACACTCAATGCCCATTATTGAGAAGAAAATACATTGCTATAAAATATCTAATCGCACAAAATATAAGATGTTAGTTTTCTTTATATGACAATTTTTATTGAGCGACTGCAATCTGAGGTTCCCACTAGGTTCTATAAGATTTCTCGAAAGGTCCATTAGTGATTGATGTCATACATTGCATATGCAGTAAGTGAATTTTGCTATTACTTCTTTAAATATGCTAGTGAAGGATTACAAATAAAACAGTACAGTTCATATATATATATATATATATATATATGGCATATACCTTTTTCTAGGGGTTAAGCATCTTTAAAATATATAATCATGTCTTGACAACAATAAAACTACAATATAAAAATTTTATATAATGCTCTCTATTTATAATGTTGATTATGCTATTTATCAATAGAAAATTCTTAGTAAGTTTATCCTTATTTCATATACAAATTTGACTTTAGAAATTATATTATGGAGTTGTATTTTTAAAAACTTCCAACGAGTGGCACGTAGGCTTTGGATCTGAACTCATCGTCAGCTACTTACATTTTTTTTTTTTTTGTGGCACTGGGGTTTGAACTCACAACCTTGCACCTGCCAGGCAGGTGTTTAAGCTCCTGAGCCCAACTCCCAGCCCTAGTTTTTTGAGGCAGTGTCGCACTATGTAGCTCAGACCAGCCTTGCGCTCGTGTTGTAGCCCAAGCTGGCCTCGAACTCACAATGCTCCTACCTCAGCCTCCCGAGTGCTGGGATTAAAGGCGTGCACCACCATGCCAGGTTAGCACTTACATTCTTTATATAAATCATCCCCTATGAATAACTGTGCACTGTCAGGAAGAGAAGGTCTTTCAAAAGAAGGAAACAAAAGTTTATTGAATTTTATTCTATTGAGATCAAAGTATTAATATTTTTCTTGATAGTATTTGGTAATGGGTAGCAGAATTCTACTATGTGTTACTCCAGTAATCTGCAAATCGAATTTACATTATTTAAAATTGAAATCACATTTTATCTACCCTAAATAACTTATCTTTAATAAAAAAGGGTGAAACTCTTTAAGAAACACTCATAACTAGTTTTTTCCCACACTTAAGTGTCTGTTCTGTTCAAGTACCAGGTTGCTCCTGAAATATGAATTTAGGCAAATGGATCTACTCCTATGTCTCTCATATTCTAGTGCTATACTGTTCAAGTCTATTTGTAGATTTAAAGCTCACCAAAATGACCTTCAGTTTTTGCCGCAAGGAGAAGGATAGTGGTATATTCTACATCTCTGACTGAACTCTTCTTTCACTCTGCAAAATGGAGGATTTTTCAGGAAGGGTAATTTTGGGCAATCAACTTTATGAAGCTGTACAGAAGGAGAAGGAAGTTACAGCTTAGATATTAAGCCTTAATCTTGTCATTTCTTAGAAATATTAACTAGGCATGTTTTTAACATACAAATACAAGGTAAGAAAATTCTTCTTTGTCCTTTGCTATCATTTATTCAGCACTTTACGTGTGCGAGGACCTGCAGCAATCACTTTATCCATATTATCCCATTTCACTCCCAGAGCAATACTAAGAGGTAAATTTATTTCTTCCTATTTTAAAGATATGGAATTTAAAGCTTCAAAAATTGTAAAATAACTTGAAAAATGGTAGGGTGCAAAAAATGATGGAGGCTGAACTTGAATCTAGATTTTTCTTTCCAAAATGTTATTATAATTGCTACATTTATATTCCTACAAGTTTTGCTAAGGATGATAAGACATATACTGCAACACCCCTTCTACTGTTAGAATACCAGAACAAAATATCTAGATTGCCCTGGTGAAATCCATGAAAGTGGAAGATTATGTTCAGAAAAGCTTCAGTATTTTCAGTGAGAAACTGAGAAGACCTTTATCTATATAATTTTGTTCTAGAAGCATCCATAACGTTTTCTTGGAGTTTCAGTAGCACACATTCAATAACTGGTCCATTTTGATGTATTGAAACAGCCATATTCATTTCTGCAACTGTGGGAATGTTTTATTTCTGTGCTAGTTAATAATGTAGCCACTAGACGTGACTATTGAACATTTTCAATGTTAGAGTGACTGAGGAGTTGAATTTTAAATTTTAATTTTAATTAATTTTCATGGAAATTTAAATAGCCATTTTATAGGAAAGTGTGGTACTAGAATTCTATTATGAGGACATGTTTATGTAGACTATGATATGAAGAGTGAGGGCAAAGGAAGAAGACCATTCTTGAAGCATGAAGATGATTTTCTAAACACTGAGAGAGCTGAGTGTTTCTAATAATTTCTTGTTTTAACAAAATGGAAAAAAAATGAATTTAAAGATTATTAGATCTAAAAGCAGCCAAAAAGCACCTGCCAAGTTACAGAAGAAAAATATTTCTAGTAATCTAAATTCTCAACCTATTGCTTCTCTGTCAGGTTATGTTTTGGTAAGGAGCTATAATTTATTGCTATAATTGTATTTAAAAATGAAATGATTGCCTATGTTTAAAAAAATAAAACACAGTGATGTATCTTAATTTTAACAAATCCATTTTACTTCTACTTAGGCAATGGGAAGGATTATGGAAAAGACCAAAGGCTTACTTTCCACTTACAAAGGAAATCCAGGCTGGAACTTCAGATCAAAGAAGTGGATAAATTTGGAAACTATAGCTGCCCTCATTACAAGGGGACAATTTTGGTTTATAAAGTACCCAAAGAAAAGTTAATCTCTAACTTGGATGAATCTCTTGTATTTAGTGAAAACCATTATCAGTTGCCAATTTGCAAATTATCATTGACATTACCAAAGGTGAGTCCTTCTACTTTTTCTCATTGCCATATTTTGCTAACACTTTACAATCCTTGATCCCAATCTCTTCTGCATGCAAGCATAAAGTCAAGAGGAAGGTAACAGTAAAGTTGAGAAGGAAGGAGTAGGTAGGCCCAGCTTTAGAGTACTAGGATCCATATTTGGAATTTATCTTTTTCATATCAGTTTTTCTAACGAGAGCAATTCAAACTGATCTGTTCCTCACAGTGTGTTTTTATGACTATGGAAATAATGCCATTCATTTTCTGGAACTGCAACTGAATATCTGGGAAATCATTTATGAAAGCAGTGAATACATTTCAGAGCATATTTCTTGAAGGAAAAATCATGGTGAATAGGAAAATGGCATCAAAATATCTTCGCTGAGCCTTTCCAAATCCCACATCTTTGATTTATGAGTTAATTACTCTTACCTAATATTTTTACTTTAGTCAGAAAGTAGGATTAATTATCAAACACAACAATAAGCACTTTATTGCTGTATATACAATTTCTTTCCAGGGCTTGATATATACAAACTATATTACTGATGTGAAATATAATTGAAATTGCATTTTATTAATCTCTAAGAAAAACAAACTTCTTATTCTATAAAGAAAGCTGAAGTCACTATTTTCTGGTTTTCACTTTTTGTGTTATACACAGCAGAACTGTGTTTTCCATAATAAACCTTGTACTGATTTTAAATAAATCAGCAAAATAAGTAATTAATTAACAAATATTAATTGAGCTTTTGGGATAATGAATATGCTATGCCAGGCATTAACATAAATAAAGAACTGTAGAGTATAGTGTATGTTCTTAGGCTAAATTGGTCCAGAATGGTTGCCACTATTTACATGTGGCTATCATTGAATTGAAATATGCCTCATCTGAAATGAGATGTGTTATAAGCACAAGATATGCAGAAAATTTTTCAAAATTGAATATAAAACATATATAACTTCACTGATTTATATTGATTACATTTTGGTAATACCTGGTTCTATAAAGTGTTATTAAATTAATTTTAATTGCTATCATCTTTTTTGTATGTTCACTAGAACATTATAAGTGTCTCAAATTATATTTCTGGAACAGTACTTCTCTAAATGAATTTATAATCCAACATGTACACAAAATTATATTAGTGATAGCAACTGAGTATAGTATGATATAAAGAATGTATTAGTAGTTTCTCAAAGGAAGGAAGTGGGTTTTTGGGGAACTAAAAACAGTAGAAGTTTTGTGGTGACTGTGGCATTTTATTTGAGCTTTGTAAGTTGGTAGGAATTTGGCAATTGAATATGAAGGGGAAAAAAGCAAGTTAGGGTGAGGAAATGAAATGCATTTGATTAGGATGGTAGGGATAGTTTAGCAGAAATTCATACAAATTCATATTTCATGTAAAAACCATTATAATAGCTTCTCATAGGCCAAAAATCTTTCAAGGGTTTTATATGCATTGTACATTAGATCCTCACAAAAATCCCACAACACCATATCAAACTGAAGCTATCCTTAGTGCAGAGAAACAGGATCCTGGAGACATTATTTGCTGGCTAGTTTGAGGGAGACTTTGGGGTACCTGGGTGGCTTGTGTATGGTGATGGAATCTACTAAACCTGTGGTTTTGAAACTTTTTGGCATCAGGGTATCATGGAAGATAATTTTTCCATGGGGCAGGGACATTGGCTTGGAATGATTCAAGTGCACTACATTTATTGTGTACTTTATTTCTATTATTTTTACATTATACATTTTGTTTTTATTATTACATTAGATTCTCCTAAGGAGCATGCAATCTAGATCCCTCATGTACTTAGTTCACAGTAGTTCCTGCTCCTATGACAACCTAATGCCTCTCCTGATCTGCCAGGTGGCAGAGCTCAGGTGGTGATGCGAGCCATGGGGAGTGGCTGTAGATACAGAGGAAGCTGATTGCTGTCCTGCTTCTCACCTCCTGCTGTGTACCTGGGTTCCTGTCATGCCAGGAACAGGAGTTGGGGACTCCTGCGTTAAGTCACTGAGGCTGAAAAAATGGCATTTTCATAATAGTATAGCCATGTTTATGTATCCCCACTCTTGGTTTTGTGCTTTCTTCCCTCTGATATCTACATGGATGATTTTTTTTGTTTTAATTGTTCATATATTTTGTTATGTTAGATTTATTTTATTTTTAATTGATACATAAGAATTGTGCAGATTGGGCTAGGATGTAACTCAGTATGTTTACCACATACAAGGCCCAGGGGTTAATCCCCAAAATGAAAGGAAGAAAGAGAGAGAGAGAGAGAGAGAGAGAGAGAGAGAGAGAGAGAAAATAAGAGATTTAGGGTTTAGTAGAATGTTTTGATACTACATGCGATGTGTAATAATCAAGCCAGGCTAATTAGCATAGACATCATCTCAAACATTTCCAAATAGCTAGAAGAGAGGATTTTGACTGTTTGCCCACAGCTGGCTATTTGAGGTCTCAGCCTGTTGGTCACTTGTTAGCCTTATTCTCCCATTTCCTTATCTAAAGTCACTCTAAACTGCTACTTTCGTTGTGTTTACTTAACACTCATGCTTAATTGAAATGATGGGCTCTATTTATTTGTTTAAGCATTTTCTCTGCACTTTTGTTCTGAGGGAAAGCAAACACCATGAGTGAAGGACCAGGCTGCCTTTTAGGCTCCAACTTCAGTGATGAGAACAGCGCCAGGGACACAGCAGGCTCTTGGCGCTGGTGACTGGAGAGGTGAGAGGAGGTCCCCAACTTGTATTAGATTAAAGATTTAAGAACTGTTGGCCAAAAGGAATACTCGAATTGACCCTCATGGGTAACAAACCCTAACAGGCAGGCTGAGGAGGTGATTGGATTAGGACGAAGATCTGGGATAAGGAAATACCTGCCCACAGGCAGCTTGACTGAGTACTTTTCTTCCAGAAGGCTCTGTGGAGGTGTAGGCTATAGAGCGATTGGAGGGAGACAAGTCAGGGGCTGTTGGAATCATCTGGCAGGAGATGGTCAGGATCTTGCTCTAATGATGGCAGACAATGGAAAGGAAGGTTCTTGTGTTAATCAGGACTGATTTGTTATCCATAAATGTGAGAGAAACTCAGCTTTCAGTAATCTGTGTCTTTGTATCTGACTTTGTGAATCAGTTACCAAGTTTGGTCAAACTAGATAAATTAGGGTTAATATCAATTTTCTTCCATGATAATATATGAAAGTGATTGCCTAGAACATTTCATAAGCCCTTTCTGTTTTGATTCTTCCACATCTGCTTAGCTGGGTAGTTCCTACTGACCATTCTGAACTTCTCATGTATGTCGCCTCCCAGGAGGCCTTTCTTGACTTCCTGTTCTGTACTAAGTTAGGTTTCCATGGTATGCACAGTCACAATCATCTGTACCATTCCTACCAATGTAGTTATCATATTTCTTGTAATCACTTGCTTATTTTCTTTCCAATGGACAAGTATTACTGTTTTTGCTTTTGTTTCTATTATTGTACTGGGGATTGAAGCCAGGGCCTTCACACTGGGCTACGTTTCCAACCTTTCCTCATTTTGACATAGCTTTTCCTGAGTTGTTCATGCTGGACTTGAATTTGCAGTTCTTCTGTCTCGGCCTCCCAGGTCGCTGGGGTTAGAGGCTCGCTTTTGATTTTATTGAGGCAGGGTCTTGTTAAATCATTAAGTTGCTGAGCTCAAATAGCAAATCTCTTGCCTCAGTGTCCTAGAGTGCTGGGATTATAAACATGTGTTATCACATTAGAATCCCCATGAAGTTTTAGTATTGCAGATATACTTGACATTTCTTTATGTATTTAGTGCATATCCATGATTTTAGTATTTAAAAAGTAAGCTTCTTTCTTTACTTGCTTGCTGTTTTGTTTTTGATCTTACTCAGATCGAACCTTCTTTCCTCAAAATCTTTATTTTCCCCATTTCCAGTTAGCACAAGCTTGGAAGGGTAGGCTCAGGCACTGTCCTGCCCAGTTTTGCATCTCAGTGCCAGGCACATAGTATATGCTTGATGAATATATGTGAATGACTGCATAATTGACGTAATTTCTACACATCTAAAAATCACCCAACCTTGACACTGATACTCTGGAAACTACATCGGTATGTTTAAAAATAGGACATTTTAAACGTCTGCGCCTTTTCGTAGATGAATGCCAATATGCCATCTGTACTTTACTTCTCTCGCAGATGGGTTCACACAGGGCTTTCCAGATTCACTCTCATAACCCCTTTTTGTGTCCAAAACCTTCACAAATAATTTCGCCACAGTTGAGAAAGAATTTGTGGCTGTGGAAACTTTGCTCTTTTGTAACTAGCATATCTAAATGGGAATTGAAACCATGACCTTTATTTTTTGTGAGAACAGACTTCTTCCATAAAGTTCAGAATAAAAAAAAAATACGCCTCGTCTTAGTTGTATTTGAATGCGCTGTATTTCAGGAAGAAGTCTCCTTATTATAGTAGCTTGCTATTAGTGAAGATGGCATTAGTCATACATTTATACATGTAGCACAAATTGAGTGAAGGCATTTGTCAAAATTCTAAGTTCTTTACCACAAAAGACAAATTTTTTAAATAGACATGTTATTTTTTAATTTTTATCATAAATGGAAAAGGATATTAATATATTAAACATTGCTTAGAGCAAACTCAATCCAAACACATGTTTTCTAAGGAATCCTGATTGAAAAGATGGTTACATATAAGCTTTCACCCCAGAGATAGACAATCCTTATTACTTGGTCTGGACAGCTAGTAAGATTGTTCATAGGATAAATACAGGCTGAATTTATCTCATATCTTAAATTCATAACTTTAAGGAGACAAGAAAAAAGCATCTCAAAGATATTATCATGCATCACTAGGAAGTAAACATTTGCATATCTATACATAGACACACACAGTCACACACATAATTATATAATGCAATTTTAATGTACCGTTTTATTTCCAAAAGACAAGAAGACTCTTTGTACTTTTTTCTCTGTGTTTGTGAGGATCTCTGTGTCTTATCCCTCAGCCTCCATATATCATTTACACTTATAATGTATTCAATTTCTTTCAATAAACACTGTGTCCCAGGGTCCTGACATAGAGTAGTGTCCCTATAGGCATGGCCTTATCCTTCCCTTGCCTCCCTGCAGTCTGTCCTCTGCACTGGGCAAAGTTGTGCTTCCTTGAGCCATCAGTCAGGTCCTCTCATGCCTCTGCTCCAAATCCAACAATGGCTCCCGGTTTCCCTCAAAGCACAATCCTCACTCATCTTCAGGGATACATCTCAAAAATCTGGGGGACACCTAAAATCATGGCTCCCATTGCATCCTATTTTTTTCCCTATACATACCTATGATAAATAAGATGGTAACAACCATAACTAACAATAAAACAAAACAATTATAACAATATTTTGTAATCAGGGTCACTTAAATTTTATGACTTATTTGTTTCTGGAATTTTTCATTTTGCATTTTTGGGCCATGTGTAACTAAACCCACAGAGAACAAAATCACAGACCGGTGAGTTGATTATAAAAGGCTCTACATGATCTTGGTCTCTAGTGATTCTAGGATCTTCTCCTCCTCTCCTTGCTACTTCAGCACCACAGGACAAGCTCTTGGTGCTGGTGAAATGGGCTGTGCATGCCTCTGCTTTAGATCTTTGAGTTAGTGATTCCCCCATCTCAAATGTCAGATGCCTGCATGCCTGACACCTTTGCCATCTTCAATTCTTCACCTTGTTTCTGAGGCCCACCCAATGGTGTTCTCAACTGTAGTGTACTTCTACGCTCTCATTCCAATACTCTGAATCCTGCTTAACCTGCCCTGATCTTCCTTTAAGTGCTGGATTCTGCTTATGGTAATGCAATATGTGTGACATAGGAATACTCTCACCCCTCCAACCAGTGTGTGAGCTCCGTGAAGGCTGAAGATTTTCTTCTGCTTCCATTTCCTACCAAATCCCAAGTACAGTATTTAGAGTGGAGCCCCACATATGGTGGATGCTCAGTAAATGTTTGTTGAATAAAGGAGTGAGTTCATGAATAAAGTTTGTATGCTAAACAACAAAATCATGAAAAGAAAGTGAGAGGTGACAAGGAAGGAATTCATTAGCATCAGAGATCAGACATAATTGGTGGTATGTTGTTTGTGGTAAGATGACCAGGGAAGACCAACCAGTGGAAGTAACATCTGGTCTGAAGCATGAGTGACCAGAAGACCTCTCTGCCTGTATGGCTGGGAAGCTGTGATGGGTACATGCTTCAAGTCAAAAATGAAGCTGAGGGTGGTCGCACATTCCTGTTGTCATTGCACTTTGGAAGGCTGAGGCAGGAGGATTCCAAATTCAAACCCAGCCTGGGAAACTTAGCTACTCAGTGAGATCCAGTCTTTAAATTTTTAAAAAATGTCTAGTGTTACAGGATAGTAAATACCCTAGGTTCAATCCCTAATACTACAAAAAAGAAGGCCACTATGGCTAATGTCCTCCTCAGGGTTGTAAGACTGAAAAGACAAGAGAGGTCTTAGTGTCACCATATTCAGCACTATCTTCAGAAAATTGTCACATCACCAATACATGTGAGGATACACTGTCTCAAGGAATTACAGTTTTCCCCTAAGTCCTTCCTAAATTGTTCTTCATACTATCTCCTTTGACAAATGTTCAAGAAAATTTAGTATTGTGTATATCTTTACTTTGGCATAAACAAGACAATTTTCAAAAAACAAAACAGAGCAAAACAAAAAACCTTTCAAGGGATTTCTTAGGTGGAAGGAAGCAGGAAGATTGTGCATGTGTGCGTGTGTGTGTGTGCACGCATGCACACACTTCTGAAATTGTGCCAGATAGGTGGCTTCTTGACATTTGGCCATTCGTGTCAACTTGGGCTGGGATCTCCTTTGACTGTTCCCACCTGCTTGGAGGTTTTCTTTGAAGGGAGGAAGAGCCCCAGAACTGACGACTGGAGGCCACAGCAGGCTGGAGTTTCCCAGCCATACCTAAACTGCAGATCTTCATAAGCCATGTATTGACCTAACTTTGGTTTGTCTGAACTTCCTTTTTCTAAAAACTGAACTCATAACATGACATTTATAGTGAATAATGATACTACTTTAGCACTATTCACCAGATTAGGTAATGTTTTGTGTCAGAGAGAGGAGATGTGCACAGACTTGTGTAAGATTCAGTTTATCACATTCACTTGCTCACAGTTCTGCCCTTTCATTACTATCTCCATGCTCTGCTATAAATGATTAAATTTTTTTTCTAACAATATGGTATACTAAAGTAATCTTGACTATAGATGAGAGTTTTAGGGGCATGAAAAGTATTTACAGCTATAGGTGTTTTGGTTCCACTTAGTACTGTAATTTTACAAAATTATATTAGCGTTCAAGAATAAAACAGAATTTATTAGTATATTGCCATTGCTAGCTAGTAGGAAGACAAGAAAGAAAAGCATATTTAGGTTTCAAAATCTATAAGAAAGATGTATATTTAGGGGCTGCTATTGTCTTTGTGGGAATGGTGAATTTATGGCTATTTAAACATTTTCTGTAGTTTCATTTCCACTTCGATGATAGAGGTGATTCTAGAAACGTATCTGTTGTTTTATCAGTGATGGAAGAAAGACACTAGAATCCTGGTAAGCAGAGAGAACATGTAACTTTTAACCTGTGAAAGTTTTTCACAACCTTCCTACCCATCCCATTGTCTTAGTTCTAATTCTCCTGCCTCACCCTTGACATGGCTCATACCTACAGTGTCACTTGCCTACATGCCATCAGAATGATCTTCAGAGAAAGCCACTGTTGTGACCATGTCTGTAAAAGAGAAATGGGAGAAAGAGGAATGCAATCCGAAATAAGATCTTGTATTTTTCCCCCAGAAAAAATTTGCTGGACAATTTAATCAAGAGACTCTTTCCTATCTCCCTCCCTTTCCTCTTTATTTTTCCTCTCCCTTTTCATTTTCTTCTTCCCTTCCTCCCTTCCTTTTCCCTCTCACCTCCCCTCTTCCTCCTTTAACTTTTGACCATCAAGGAGAAGCTTTCTCTGCTTAGAGAGTGAAACAACTAAACCAGGAATCGAGCACTGTGTTGTCAAATGGCTTTCAAAGGTTCTTCTGCAAAAGAACTACATATATTCTTGCCTATCTGAAAACAAATTTAACATTTAAAAAAAGTAGCTACTTTTGCATCTTTATTCTTAAATTGTGACATTTAACAAATAAATAATAATGATTTTAAATCAAATTTTCTATTTTATGAACTCCAACTATTCTTATTCTTTCTATAGATATCACAGTCTATGTGTCAAGTAGTAAACATTTGTCTAATATATGTGGCTGTATGCATGTTTAATATGAATTTTGGGGGACTTAAAACATAAAGGTCAAACTTTTGGCTTTTAAGGAAATTACATCCAGTTTAGGAAATTATCAGGAACCCAGCCTACATCCCCAATCTCCCAAATGAGTATATGGTGAAGGCTTAAATAAATGAGACAAGTGGTATGATTTTAGGGCTCCAGGAGGATCAAAACACCTTGCAGAGTTCTTGACTCTGTGGCTATTATGAGGGCTAAGACAAAGAGACTCTCTCGGCCACCCGTATTTATTTTTCATAATAAACAAAGAGAGGATTTAGAGGAAAGCAGGGAATGAGCAGGACCTTGGGAGTCATTTCAAGGACTTCTCCAAGTAGTAAATTGTGCCAATTTTATCAAAGAATGGATAAAAAAGATGTGGTATTTTTATACAATGGAGTACTACTCAGCTATTAAGAAAGATTGCATTGAGACTTTTGTAAGTAAATGGTCACGACTTGAGACCATACTCTTAAGTGAGATAAATCAAACCCACATGTGTAAATACCATATTGTCTCCCTAGTGTAAGAAATGGAAAAGTATATATGATCCAAAATCTATAATAAATACTAAGTAAGGGTAAAAAACAGCTCAAAGAGCTAAAGTAACTGGGAAGGGAAAAGGCGGAAAGAGAAAAGGGAAGAGGAAAAGATATAAACCTGTATACATGTATATGTAAGATAACTAAAATGAACACACTGTTGAATCTATTCGTTATTGAGAAAGAACAATTAATACTCATATGATTAGATTAATTTTACATGTCTATATCTGTTAATGTAAGTAACCATTTTAAAGATAACCATACGCAATATTGCAACCATTGTCGTTTCTATCATCCGATTTTGTAAACCTGCAATGTTACTGTTGTGTATTTACTCTAGTCGTTTGTTTGTCTCTTTTGCCTGTTGTTTTTGTTTTATATGTCTTTTTTCTGTTTTTTCTTCACTAAAATAAAAAATAAAAAAATATCATTAGCATAACAAATAATAAAAAAAAATTGTGCCAATTTTTGGACAACTGTCTTATCTCCATGATGACATTTGCGGTGGGAGTGAGACACTTGCAGGTGTGTGACGTCTGCAATTGCGGTCTCTATCTATTTAATTGGGTCTGAGTCAGGCTCATCGGCAGTGACCTTATATTGCCCTTTGAGGTATTTCTGGTCTCATCGGCCTCTACAGACCTCCACCAGGACCAGTGATTCATAGAAGTTCATTTACTATGAATCAGCTCCCATTGCCAGGCAAGGGGCCTAGGCCTTGGACAGGCTCACAGATAAACAGAAAGCCAATTAGTTAATTTTAAATCCTGCTCAGAACTGCTTTGTAGTGGTCTCCAACAGGAAATAAAGCATAAACATTTTAAACTTACAAAACAATGCATACAGCAATACAACATTATCTAAAGAAGAGAACTAATGACTAATTGCCAGAGAATGGCCAAGATGATAAGAGCTGGGTTTTTCAGAGAAGGGAGTAATTCCTGTGGACTTGAGTGATGTGGGAATACTTTGCTGAGCAAGGTGGATATAGGTAGTGTTTGGGAACAGGAGAAGACAGAAAGAGTGAGTTCTGTAAGAGAAAGATGGCAGGACTTCATAGTTGAAAAGTATGAGGACTGCTTCAAGAAAGGATAATGAATATATCTGCATAATTTGAGTGGAATATTTGGAACAGTCATATTGGAAATAAGTTGGAGAAATAGTGTAGAAGGCTTTGAAAGTCTTGTTTAGGTCAACCAAGTGTGTGCAATAGTTTTAAGTGGGAATTCTGTCAAAATTCATAAAAAATATAATTAATTTTGTGACATAATGAGCATATGTCAAAAATTTTAATCAGAGACTCTAAGCATAGAAGTAAACAAATAAATCACTCACCTACTGGTATTCTTGGGATGGTTATGACCATAACTGAGAGAGGAGAAGAAAGTATCTGGTTTATAAGTAAGCTTGTGTTTTAACTCATAAGTAATGAGAAGGTATTAGAAAATTTTAATCAGGAGAGCAATAAAAGCAGATTTTGTTGATACTGTCACTATGATAGCCTATAAAATATACTAGAAATAGAGGTAAATTAAAGAGTTAAAGTAAGTTAAAAAGTTAAATAGATCACAGAAATGATGGTGGTGTTCTGATGTAAGATCTTGGTATTAAGGAGGCAAGCAGATAACGGTGGGAAAGCAGGGATTTGGGATCAATAGGACTAGATGATAGAGTGAATATGTGTGGGGCTGGGAGGAAGAAGTGCATTGGGAGATACAGGAAGTTATAGACCAGCTTTCTGGGATATTAGTCTGAGATTTTTATCTTACGATACAACATTGTTCTTTATTGACTTCTTCAGAAGTGTTTATATTTGCATTTTATCACCAGTCCTTTTAACATTTCCCTAATAAATAATAGCATTTTTTCCTTGGGGGGCATCTTTAATCCTTTATTCTGCTCTTGGCCACTTTCCATGTGACAAAAAGCATGGATTTTGAAATATTCTAGAAAGAATTATGATTAGAGTTCACTAGACACTTTGAAAAGTCTTCAGGATTGACAAAATGTAGGAAGTATAACCTAGAAACGAAACAGTAAAGAAAAGAGGTTGAAGGTAATGTAAGTCCTAACAGTGTTGTGTCTTTCTTTGTGATTTGTTAAACTTCTTCAAAAATTAATAACACCTTCTACACAGCTGTACTGATGGGTAAGAGGCATTTGCATCTGCCAGAACTACTTGAAGCGCTAAAAAATTAAATTGTATCAAAATAGTTAAAATTTATGCATCCTTTGCACATTTTAAATGGTTTTTTGTATGCTACAGTTAGTCCTTTTTGCAACTCTTTTTAATCTACTGCTTTGCTCCCTTGGTAGATAAAAAATGAAAACAGAGACATCCATGCAGGAATGAGATTGCTCAATTCCTGGCTGATTCTTATAACTTCTCTTGGTTACCTTTACATATATTTCACATATATTTTCTGGTACATCCAGAATCTTGCTTACTTTGTGTTTGCAGCGTTGGCAGAGTGCACCTTCTTCCAGCTGTCTGCATTCCTAGACTCTGTGGGTTTCCCCGAAATGATCTATCTGGCTACAAGACCCTAAAGCTGTCTACTTTTGTGAATGAGCTCATCAAGGACAAGGGAAATGTGTAAATCTCTTCCTCTTAATAAAACCACACTCAGACTGAAGGTTTAAAAATAGCAATTTTTCTAAGAACAGAAATTTAATCATTAAAAACAAAACATTTAAAGCCAAACATAACGTTGGTTGTATAGAAATGTGAATGGGTTTAAAATAAGGGAAGACATAAGCAAAACTATGACAGGGATCTACAGTTCTTCCATGATTTGTAGTCACCTGTTTTCATCCCCAAACCCAATTGCTAGATGTATTTGTAATTGGAGATCACTCTAGGTCAGTTCTTCTAGCTCTGGATTCTGTCTTTATTTTGTTTTCCACTACTCTTACTTCTCTATGGCTTTATGCTGGTTTCCAGAATATTCTATACAGAAGTACTTCTTTTCACTGTGAGTACCAAACATTTCTGCTGAGGCCTTAGGAAGTTCTGCACTGATAGTACAATTGTGAAAATGTTTGTAATGATAACAGCAGCAAGAATGGCTGAGGCTGGTGTATTTTAATTACCTTATTTAAACATGGTTCTTTCTTTGTGCGTGTATTTGTATATAAATGTTTACCTATACACAAAAATAGAGAAAACATGAAAGGGACCCGTCCCTCATCATTTCTGCCATGCTTATTCCATTTCATAGTATTATTTCTTTTTGTCAGAGTATTGTAAATGAAATTACAGATAATTGTATCATTTTTATATCACTGTTATCTCTATGTCTCAGAATATATTTCTTAGAGGTAAGGACAAACAAACAAACCAATCCCTCAAAATTTACCGTTCCATAGGTATGCCTTCCTGCAAATTAGTGATGAGTACTTTTTAGCATTTACTACCCAGCCTGTGTTCTATATTTACCTATTGACTCAATGTTTTCCTCAGTGGATTTTTTTGAGAACCAGGGTTCAAATAAGGTAAGAACATTGCAATTGTTTGCATGTCTTTGCCACCCTGTGTTGAGTTCACCATGTAAGCCACATCCTTTATAGATGATTTTTCAGTCCACCTTCATGCTTACTGCAGAGGTAGGGACTATTGCTTTTGTTTCCCAGTTAGAAGTTCAGGACGAGAGTATCGATGGCTTGCCTCAACTTGCACAGCATCACAGGGGCAGAGGAAGACTGCAAAGTCATTCTTCTTTTATGCTTTGCTATCTCCTCCTATTTTGAGTAAGCCAGATCCTTGCTTATTGTTATGCCTGCCCCTTTTTACCAATGTGACATTTTGCCTCACCTGTTTTGCACTTCAGAGCGTTGTGCAAATCTCGATCTTTCAAAAAGCCAGTTGGGAAGGGTGGTTGTACCTTTTATTGAAATTAGACTCTGGAATAGAGTCTTGGGTGGTGGTTTCATTGTTGACTTGGACATTCTTAGTGCCAGAATCAGAAGCAGGCTTTCTCAATCATCTTCATCTTGAGTGCCTAGCAGCTTCTAAACAGCCTGATAATTTTTTCTGTTCTATTACTGTAATGATATCAGGTCCTAGCTGATTTTCAGAGCACCATTTCTTTAACAGGACAGCTCCAACATTCCCTTCTTTAGGTTACAAGTTTATGTTCCTTGCTTTTTGTTGGTGACTGGTCATCAATATCCCCTTAAAATATTAGCTCTATAGTTCTGAAAAACAGAAATATTTCCCATATATATTTAAACTGAAAGATTTAATTCCCACCAAATAAAAGGGGGTACTTAGTTATAATGATTTATCCCCAAATTTTGAAACTCTGAGTTACTTTATTTGTTTATTTCTTTAGAATAGTACGCATAAAAATAGATTTACATGATGAGACATTTGTTCTTTTTTTAATCCTGTCTGTGATCTTCTGAATCAGTTTCACTCTTCTTAACAACTGCAAAGCTGCCTTTATGAAAGAGAATTGTTTCAAGTTTAGAATTCTTGGCTGGCAGCAGAATTTAATAACATTGTTTTGTTTTAATTGTATTTATTTTTAAAGGTTTTTTTGTGTGTTTGCAAAAGTGAAATTATTTCCATATGTAAAGCTTTCTTTAGAAACTATACTAATGTAGCTAACAAATACTGTAATAATTTGAAAAAGCAATTCTCCTAATATAACTCAGAGTCTCGTTCGGGTGACCCTAATATTATCTTCATTTCTTAAGTGAGGAAATCAAAGAACAAAGGGAATACTTTGTTCTAGATTGTAAGTTTAATAAGTGGAAGTTGTACTCTTTATCTCTATTAAAATTCAGAGAAGTAAAATTGATATATGTAAATTGTGAGCATAGTGCAGGAGATAGTGGGATGGCTGAATGGAAAGTTCTATATCATAATCTTAATTTTTCATGCAAGTTTTAACTTAGAGTTGTTAGGGAATTAGGGAATCTGAACTCTTACAGATATTAATTGAAATGTTCTATCTCTCACTTAATGTGCACATTTTAGATCAAATCATTTTATCTGTAAGTCTTTTCTCTCATTTCTAAAATAAGCATAACAACTATGTGGTACAGAGCTACACGGCTGTGCCTTATGCATATTTACATATAAAAATCTCTTCGTATGGAAAGGAAAACTGGACCTAGGATCTGATGTCTGCTAGACTGGCACTCTATAGACAGCTTCATCTCTATTCCTGACTATGCTATGATTATATAAGTTAAATTTTTAGAGTAAATCTTGATAAATGGTAATTAATAACAACAGTAGCTGATATGACTATCTAGAGTCAATATTATTTATTGAGACTTTAGACAGACCTGAATTTTAAGACTATTTTTTTCCATGTCCTAGCCATGTTGTCTTGGAGATGTTAGATCAGTGAAATGAGGATGATAATACATTTACATATTGTCATGACTTTGGCATGAAATAACAAAGTCAGGCATGTATCTCATTCAGCATTGAGATAGGCTCTCATTTGATTTGTGCATATGTTGAACCCACAACTACTGGATAATTTATGCTAGCATTAATTTTTATATCAAATTCCTTCATTGATCAATATTCTATCAACTTGTTTATAACAAAAACTATTAAGAATTTTATTGGAACCATATATTATAAAACTGAGTATACATTTTGCAAATATGATTTCATAAATGCAGTCAAGTTAAGCAGAAGGCAACTATTAGTTAAGGAGGCCTTTATGCAAAATAAATAGAGTAGAGGAAGCAGTGAAAAGCAGGAATTACTTATGATATCTTACAAACATCTGGCAAAAATCCTTGTTAAAAATATACAGAAAATGCTAATTATTTGTACTTTCTCAGTCTATGGATGCTCATTTTGACTTTTATGTCTTTTCATTACATAAAATATTATCCATTTACCAGAAAAAAATCTCATAAGTATGAGGAGTGGGACTATATTATAATTGTGGTGACACAAATGACATCAAAGTCTCTTCATGTATCAGCACCCTAAAGTAAATGATAAAAAATAATAACAACTGCATGCTGAGTTTTTTGTTGTTGATGGTGGTCCTATAAAGCTATTGTTTAGTTATTATATTGTGCAACACTTGTGCTAAAAGTATATTATCAGAAGGGCCGGGAGTTTGGCTCAGTGGCTTAAGCGCCTGCCTGGCAGTTATGAGGTTGTGAGTTCAATCCCTGGTGCTGAAAAAAAAAAGTATATTATCAGAAAATACCTAGCATATTATCTAGCACCATAATTAACTGTGCAATGTAGAGTTGTGTTTTGTTCATGAACTCTTTGCCTACCCCTATGTCTTCAAAATTTCTACCTACCTTGTCATCCAGTAAATTTAGTGTTTCTATTTTAATATTTAGATCTGTGATCCATTTTGGCTGTAGTTTAGTGCATGATGATAGTCATGGGTCTAGTTTCAGTCTTCAGCATTTGGAAAACAATTTTTCCAGCACCATTTATTAAACAGGCTATCTTTCTTTCAGTGAACATGTTTAACCCCTTTGTCAAAGATAAGGTGGCTGAGTATCTTTGTAGTTGTGTTTGCATCTTCTAATTTGTTCCATTGATTCTCAGGTCTATTTTTTTTTTTTTTTTTTGCCAGTACCATGATGATTTTGTCACAGTAGCTTTGTAGTATAATTTCAAGTCAGGGGTTGAGATGCCTCCTGCCTTGCTTTTGTTGCCCAGAGTTGCCTTTGCTCTTCTAGGTCTCTTCTGTTTCCAAATGAATTTTAGGAATGTTTTCTCTAAATCTGTGAGGTATGTTAATGGTATTTTGATTGGGATTGCATTAAATCTGTATAAAAGTTTTGGGAGTATGGCCATTTTCACAATGTTCATTCTTCCTAACCAAGAGCAAGGGATATCTTTCTATTTTCTAACATCCTCTTCAATCTCCTTTTTAAGACTACTATAGTTTTAAGCATATATGTTTTTTACATTCTTTGTCAGGTTGATTCCTAAGTATTTCATTTTTTTGGATGCTATTGTGAAAGGCGTTATTTCCATAATTTCTCTCTCAGTGAGTTTGTTGTTTGTGTACAGGAATGCTATTGATTTTTGATTGTTGACTTTGTATCCAGGTAGAGTGCTGAACTTGTTTATTGATTCTATTAGTCTTTGATGGAATTTTTAGGGTCTTCTATATAGAGTATTGTGTCATCTGCAAATAGTGATAATTTGACTCCTTCCTTTCCTATCCTTATTCCTTTTATTTCTCTCTCTTCTGATTGCTCTGGTTAATTTTTCCAGAACTATATTGAATAAGAGTAGTGATAGAGGACATCCTTGTCTTGCTCCTGATTTTAGAGCAAAAACTTTCAGTTTTTGTCCATTTAGTAAAATTTTGGCTGTTGGTTTGTCATAGATACCATTATCAGGTTGAGGTAGATACCATCTATTACAAGTTTCTGTAAGGTTTTTATCATGAAGAAGTGTTGAACTTTATCAAATGCTTTTTCTACTTTTATTGAGATGATCATGTGATTTTTGTCTTTGGCTCTGTTGATGTGACGTGTTACATTTACTGATTTGTGGATGTTAAAAGATTCCTGCATTCCTGGGCTAAATCCCACTTGGTCATGATGTATAATCTTGATGATTTGCTGCATTCTATTTGCCAATATTTTATTGAGAATTTTTGCATCAATGTTCATTAGGGAGATTGGCCTATGGTTCTCTTTTTTGGTTGGGTCTTTCTCTGGTCTTGGTATCAGAGTAATATTTGCCTCCAGGAATGAGTTAGGGAGGATTGCTTCCCTTTCAATTTCATTGAAAAGTTTGAGGAGTATTGGCATTAAATCTTCTCTAAATTTCTTGTAGAATTCAGTTGTGAATTCATCAGGACCTGGGCTTTTCTTTGTTGGTAAGTTTTTAATCACCTTTTCAATTTCAGTAGCTGATATTGGGTTATTCAAAATTGTTCTATCTTCTTGATTCAGCTTTGGTAATTCCATTTCCCCTGTGTTTTTCACCCTATGTGAATAAAGATTTTCAAAGTAGGTATCCATGATCTTCTGAATTTCCATGGAACCTGTAGTAATTTCTCTCTTTTCATTCTTTATTGCATGAATTTGAGTTTTTTCTTTCTTTTTTTTTGATAAGGTTGGCTAGAGGTTTATCAATTTTGTTTATTCTCTCAAAGGACCAGGTTTTTGATTCATTAATCCTTTGTATTGTTTTCTTAGTCTCAATTGCATTAATCTGCTCTGATCTTTATAATTTCATCTCTTCCATGAGCTTTGTGCTTGACTTTCTCTTCTTTTTCTAGAAACTTGAGGTATAACACTAGGTTGCTTATTTGTGCTCATTCTGTTTTCTTGATGTGACAATTTATTGCTATATATTTCTCTCTTAGGACCACTTTCATTTTGTCCCACAAGTTTTGGTATGTTGTATCTGCATTTTTATCAACTTTTAGGAATTGTTTAATTTCTTCTTTAATTTCATCTGTAACCCACTGGTTGTTCAAGAGGTTGTTATTTAATTTTAATGTGTTTATGTAGATTTGGTAGCTTCTTTTACCGTTAATTTCCAATTTCAGTGCACTATGATCAGATAATATGCATGGGATTATTTCAATCCCTTTGCATTTACTTACAGGTGTTCTGTGGGCTATTATATGGTCTCTTTTAGAGAACATCCCATGCGCAGCTGAGAAGAATGTGTATTCTGATGTGGTTGGGTGGAACACTCTGTAAAGGTCTACTAAGTCCATTTGTTCACAGGTTTGATTCAGTTCTGTTATTTCTTTGCTGACTTTTTGTTTACTTGATCTGTTTCTTTGTGTCAATGAGGTATTAAGGTCCCCTATTACATTTGTGTTATTGCTTATTTGGTTTTTCATGTCAATTAGTATTTGTCCTATATAGTTAGGTGTTCCTGTATTTGGTGCATATATATTTGTGATTGTTAGCTCTTCTTCTTGAATTAGTCCCCTGCCAAGTATGTAGTAAACTTCTTTATCTCTTTTGATTATTTTTGGTTTGAAGTTCATATTGTCTGCAAATGGAATAGCTACCCCTGCTTTTTTCTGGGTTACTGTTGCATGGAATATTGTTTCCCAACCTTTGATTTTTAGGCAGTGAGTTTCCTTTTGAGTCAAGTGTGTTTCTTGTATACATCATATTGTCAGATCCTGTTTCTTGATCCATTTTGTCAACCTATTTGTTTTAATAGGTGAATCGAGGCCATTTACATTGATGGATATAACTCATATGTACTGGTTCAACTTTGTTATTTTCCTATTGTTGGTTTCCTGCTTTACCCCCTTATTTAGTTGCTTGCCCTGTCTGGTGGTTTGTTTCTGTTGCTGTTCTGGGAATTGTATTCATTTTTATCTCTCTCTAGTATGTCTTTCAGTACTCTTTCTAGGATTGGTTTGGTGGACATGAATTTCTTCAGTTGTTCTTTGTCATGGAAGTATCCTATTTCTCCATTAATCTTCAAAGAAAGTTTTGCTGGGTACATCAATCGGGGTTGAAAATTGTTTTCTTTGAGGGTTTGAAACACCTCACTACAAGCTCGTCTTGACTTGAGGGCTTGTGCTGAGAAGTCCACCATGATTCTAATAGGCTTTTCTTGATAGGTGAGTTGTGTCTTTTCACTAACAGCTTTTAGTATTCTGTTTTTATGCTGAATTTCTGGGATCTTAATTATTATATGTTTGGGTGTAGATTTATTTTGGTTATGAGTGTTTGGCATTCTATATGCCTCACTTATCTGTATATCTGATTCTTTTCTCATGTTTGGGAAATTTTCTGCTTTTACTTCTGCAAATAGTTTTGCTATGTCATTTGCATTGACCCCTGCATCTTCATTTATGCCTATTAGTCTTATATGGTTTCTCTTTGCATCATCTTAAAGCCCTTGAATTGTCATTTCATGCTGCCTTGTTATTTTTAGAAGTTCTTTTCTTTCATGATCGCTCACTGCATTCCTGTCCTCAAAGTCCAAAATTCTATCCTCAGCTTCATTCAAATGGTTTCATCAGCTTTTAATAGAGTTTTTTATTTCTTGGGTATCTCTTTGAATTTGTTTCATGTATTGTACTTCTTTTCTATATTGTTCATTCAGAGTTTCCATCATTTTCCCATGCTCCTGTACTTTTTTTTTAATCTATGTCTTCTCTAGCTATGCTGAGCAACTCCTTTATTAAGGTTGTCATTTCTTTCTTTATGTGAGAGATTATTTCTTTTTTTTTATTTAAGAGAAAATAGATACAGAAGCTAGAAATAAAAGTCAAAAAAAGACAGACAAACAACAACAACAGATCTGATACAATAACATTGTAGGTTTACACACTGAGGTGGTTGAAGTTTGGCAGTAGTTACAATATTGCATATCGTTACCTTCCTAGGGGTTGGGGATATTGACAGATATAGACATGTAAG
>RJWM01006206.1:0-85297 GCA_004363535.1 Dasyprocta punctata | reverse complement strand
CTGATTTTCCACCACTACTTGTTTGCTGAGTGACTGAGAGTATTATGCCATTAACACATCTGAAATAAATTTCTCAAAATTTCCTTACAAAAATACTTTCAAATATAGATTATAATTCATGTTGTATGAATGACTGGTTATAGCATCAAAATTTGCAGAATCTTCAAAGACAGCACTGAATGGCAGGTAAAAGCAACGAGTTTTAGGATAGTGACGCAGATTCAAGGAGGGGAAAGGCTATAAATGAGGTACTTTATTTAATAATAAAACAGTATAACTGGCTATGCTAGTTCATTTTAATTGTCCACTTGACTGGGTTAAGAAACTCTGGGAGAAGTGGATTAGCTCAGGAGGGTACTATTTATACCTATCAAAGAATCAATGCGCTGATGTCTCCAGTTGAATCTGCTGTTAGGGTGGGCCCAGAAGGACGCTGGTCACTTGAGGCATGCCTTTGAAGGGGCTCTCTGGCCCGTGCTTTTCTCCTGAGCTGTGTTCTGCAGATGCCATAAATCGAGCATTTTTCCTCCACCATACTTTTTGGCCTTGATGTTTTGCCTGAAATCTCTGAAACTGTGAGCCAAAATAAAGTGCTCCTCTTTAATTGTAGGTGTTGAATACTTTGTTCTAGCAAGAGGAAAGCTGGCTATTATAGAAAATTGGTACTAGGTAAGTATGGTAATTGCTGTGACTAAACCTGACCATGTGGCTTAGAAGTCTTTGGGAGTGGTTTACAGGAGGACTTCAGAAAAGTTTGGAAGTATGAGCTACAGGAACTCTAAAATTCTCTATGTAGTAAGAATACTATAAGTAAGAATTTTTTTTGGAGGGCCAGAAGTTTGGCTCAGTGGCTTAAGTACCTGCGTGTCAGGCACGAGGTTGTGAGTTCGAACCCCGGTGCTGCAAAAAAAAAAAAAATAAAAGGATTTTTTGGGGTCTGACAGAATACTGATAGGACTGTGAATCAAAGAGGCCAGATTTGGGAGGTTTCAGTTGTAAAAACAATTGGACTTGAGGTCACGTGTGTTACACTCCTGCAAAGAATTTCTCTACATTTTACCTGTGTACTGAAATATTGCAGGAGGCTGAGATTAAGGATAGTGGGTTTGTTGACCAGGTATGAAAAATTCAAGGTAGGTCAGTGATCAGGCTGTGGTGTGAGCACTGCTGGCTGCTGTTAGTCAGATCCAGTGAAGACCAGGTTTTGGTCTTGTTTTGATCCAATTATTTTTTATTCCTCTATTCTTCTTATTTGGAATGGGAATATTTACCCCATGCTGTTATACCTTAGGATTATGAATTTTTGAATTTCATGGAGGCTCTCAGCAAAGTGTTTGCTTTGAACTTCAGAGTTCTACCTGGAATTTTGAGCTAAGGTGAAACTGTTGAGACTTTGGGAAAGGATTTTTGGTGTATGCAGGATCATTGTGTCAGTTTAGATGAAATTATTGTTATATATTTATTTGGTGATTAAGTATAGTTTAAAGAAATGCAACTATGCATCAAGTTGACAAGCGATGGACTTGTTCCAGTTAGTATTGATTTTTCACTAGATTAAGAGACTTCAGAGAAAGTGATTGAATCGTGGGATCAACATATGTATTGGTGAACTAATCTACTGATAATCATAGCTGAATGTGCTGTTAGGACCTGGAACCCCGTGTAAGTTAGGGCTCACTGGAGGAATGGATCTTATGTATGTGTAGGGGTTCACAGCTAGTACGTATGTAATATAGAGTCAGGTTTGGAAGAATGCGAAGGGGTTGTCTGTGTGCCGCAGAGCTGGAGGAAGGACCCGAAAGTCAAAGGCTCAGAGCTCACTGCACAATCCTGTGCGGGTCTGCATCTGGAAGCCAAAGGGTCTGCCCTGGAAAGCTGACGAGTCCACTCCAGAAGAGTGAAAAATATGCACTGGGAGGTTGAAAAGTCTGTGCTGAAGGTAAATGCATCGGGGTTGGGAGCCTAGAGACAGACGTCCAAAGGCAATGGCAGAGACTGGAGCTCCTGTGAAGAAGCCGAAGAAACTTCCTGTCTTTACTGTGTCCAGCTCAGGGAGAGTCTTCTCTCTTCAGCATCCAAACTAATCCGCTGGGCATTTCTTATTCAAGTTGACGCCATAGTGGACTACCACAGACTCAGCTGGAAGTCAATTGCTGAGGCTTCCTTTGGAGGGTTTATCTCTGTCTCGCTGGTCTTCTTCCCCTGTGTGTGGATTTCTAGTTGCCATAAACGGAGCAGCTTTTCTCCACCATGCCTTTCTGCTCCAATGCTTCTGCCCTGAGCAAATGAGATACAGCTGAGGAATCTGAAACCACAAATCAAACAAACTTCTCTTTCTTTAAACTGGGTCTCTCAGTTGTTTTCTCCCAGCAATGGGAAAGCTGTTCAATGCAGTCATTTCCATACAGTTCAAGTCTCTTTATGATGTTTTTGATTAAAGGTAATTTATTCATTTCTCTTTATCAGGTCTGGCTTATCCCAGGTAACTTTGTGTTTTAATAGTTTAAACTAAATTTATGTCTTATAGGTGTAGATTCATTTCACAAACATCATCTTCCTGATGATTCTTGAACGTGCCAAGCGTTAACGTCTCTGCCCATGTTTCTTCCCCTGACCCTCACCAGATGTCCAGTGCACTCGCTACACAACTGCTTCGTGTCTCTCCACTTCTCTGTCCGTCAGTAGCGCAGGGCCCCACTCACCCCCTGTGCTGCCTTTATTTTCTTTCCCATTCTACCTGTACCTGTGCTTCCCTCGTATTACTCTGCAGATATTCTTGCATTTTTGTCTATATTTTGATAGTCAGCTCTCTTCCTCAAAAATTCTTTACTGTTATATTCCCAGAGTTTAAAAATCTGTGGTTTTTACAGAAACAATTTAAAAAATAAGTTTCACTAGCTGGATGCATTTGAATAGTTATTTTTGTTGTTGTTGTTTATTGTGATATGGTGGTGACTCAGAAGACTTTAAATGTTTTCCACATTATGGGTAAGTTTTGCTTTTCCTAGAGAGTAGAGAAAGAGTGCCAAAATAATTAAAATGTACACAAGGCATTTTCACCAGTGGGTAAAGAAACAATTCTTCAGTACTCAGAAACTGTACCGCTTGGTAGCTTCAGATGAAGTGTTAATTTACTAGTCTCTATATTTTTTGTGTCTCTATTTTTTCATTGCTATACATGAGTATAAAGGATGAAGAGCTGTGTTAGTTAAACTCGTGATAAATCATTTTCTCCTTAAAACAATAAAAAAGGTTAAAAGGATTAGCCACCATTAGGAAACTGAGTATTACTATCCAATCTAAAGTATAACAATAACAATAATTTCATATTCCTTGTCTAAAAAATGAATGAGGCAGTAGCATAAGTTAACATGTTATTAATTAATTACATAATAAATCATTCCCTTCTTAAAACAAAAAAAAGGTTAAAAGGATTAGCCACCGTTAGGAAACTGAGCGTTACTATCCAATCTAAAGTATAACAATAACAATGATTTCATAATCCTTGTCTAAAAAATGAATGAAGCAGCAGCATAAGTTAACATGTGAAACTGTTCACCTTAATGGAGCCATTTGACAGTCTTGTCAAAACACCCTAATTAATCAGATAAATTCACTTTGTGGATCTTTGAGTTAAACCTTTATTTTATTTTTCCATTGTTCAATTCTTTTACTTTGGTTTTTGTAAAAAGAATGCTGCTTTAATTTATTTTTTCTAACTTAATAAATGCCATAATGGAACATTTTTCATTGAACAGAGGAAAACACATGTGCAATTTTCAGTTTATTCAATGTCCTCCTACCTTGAAGAGAGCTTTCACTCAATGTTTTTCCTCCTCTGTACTCAAAAATGAATTTTTGCAACAAGTCAGTATCCAGCTTGAAACTTTATCGCTCATAGTATTGCTATGTTTCTTGATAGCTCTTGTTATGACATGAGGAAACAAATCCAACCAGAGATTGTAATCACTTCTTTCTGTTCCCCTCTTCCAGTGTCAAACAGAACTTAAAGTTTACCCCTAGAAAGAAAGGAAAAAAGACAAAGAAGAAAATTCTGTATTAATCTCTGCATTGCCAGTATGTGATCATGTCCAATAGTCAACATATGTCTTGAATGAATGATTGGATGAGTGGAGATATAAAAGATACCAGAAGTGTGATCAAAATATGTGCCGAATCATGAAATGCTTAAATTTAAAAAGTTTATTGTAGTAAAAGACACATTGCCATTAATCCTCCTAAAAATACTCCCTCTCACTTCCATACATATTTCCACTGTGTTGTTCTGGCCACTCTGTGAAGCAGTTCTGGAATTCTCTTTTCTTGTTACGAGATGTGATCAAAGCTGTAGGCATGGTGTTGCTGCGGGCCATCTAAAGAAAAGGCAGGGTCCTGGAAAATGTACAGCGTGTCTTCCCTGGATCTGGCACAGTGTGACCTCCAGCTCATCCCAAAGTCCAAACGGCCATGAAGAGTAAGCATTTTTAATAATGTAAGACATTGAGTGATAGCCATGACAATGCGGCTAAAGACA
This sequence comes from Dasyprocta punctata, assembly GCA_004363535.1. NCBI lineage: Eukaryota > Metazoa > Chordata > Mammalia > Rodentia > Dasyproctidae > Dasyprocta > Dasyprocta punctata. Next base: position 80,763 of record RJWM01006206.1, on the reverse strand, counting down.
CTCTCAGAGGAGTCCTCCAGAACTGTTTCAGAAGGTGGCCAGAATAATGGGATGTGCGTTCAAAGCAAGGGGGAGTATTTCGAAGGGAATTAATGACAATGTGTCTTTCCCTGTGAGAAATGTTTTAATAAAATTTAACCATTCACTATATTTATTTATTTATGCTTTAATTTTTTATTTTAAAGAGAATAAAACAAAACCAAACAGAACAAAGCAAATCAGAACATAACAATACAAGCAACACAGGACTTCAAACAAGACAGCAGGGAAATCAACAGTGGCTAGCATATTTGTCTCTTGCCTTCTTCAAAATAGCTGTCTTTATCTTCAAACATAGTGAAATCAAATAATAGAATACAGACTAAAACCAATCAAAACAAAAGAATGAAAGCATTACAGGACCTCAAAAACAGATAACAGGAAATTAACAATGGCTACTATTGATCAAACCTTGTCATATATTGCTTATTTTGTGATATGATTCAGTTTGATGATATATTTGCACATTGTTAGTGGAAGCCACACTGTAAGGGAAAAATGAGGCTGCAATGTAGCTTCCTAAGCAATGAAAAATTTATTGAACACAAGCTTTAGTGATTTTAAAGTATACTATGATGAACCTTTATCTAAATAAACTGTGTTAGTTTGGCCCATGCCAACTAATATACTTACAAATAGTTTCATTTCAAACTTTGTCAATATAGAAATATTTGTTTTAAGATATATTTACTTTGAGATGGTAGATTCTCCCTTTCTCTTTCTAATTTGCTTTGCAAAAAATATTAAACTATGTCCATTAATATTTAGTTTTTCCTCACTTGAGGAAGTAACATAAGCTATATTAATCATCTGCACAAAACTTTAATGGAATAAGACTCCAAAAGTAAGAAAATAAAGAACAAATTAAAAATTACAAATCACTAAGGTGTTTTGTATACACAATGTTTAAGAGTACAAATTCTGCATTAGATGTCAGTTCGTATTCCTGTTTAGAGGAATCTTAACTCTGCTACTAACTAGAGATGTAAGTTAACAGTAGTTTTACTAGTATTGTTAGCAAAATATTTTCAGCTACTATTAGAGTAGAAGACTCTGGTCTTTCCATAAAAATGATTGATGTGCAAATTCTGGGCACAGGTCACCACAAAAGCACATAAAAGAAAATATGCACTAACTTTGATTTGTTGGGTAGGATGTGGATGCTCTTAATAGACTAGTTAGGGAGTGGAAGCATCAGATAAGTAAGGACCTAGTAGAGCAGTCTGCGGCAACCACTGACCTCATACACTTCATTATTTTTTTTTTTTTTTTTTTGGTGCTGGGTATCAAACTCAGGATCTTGTGTTTGCTAGGCAGTACCTGTGCTGCTGAGGTATATCCCTTGCCCCTAACCTCATACACTTTTAGTGGAGGTTCTTGACAAACACTTCTTCTTTATATCATTTTCCAATATCGCTGGTCCAACTCTAGTCAGAGCATAAACCTCCTCAATCTATATTATAAAAAGTTTCTTTAAAATAATCTCCAATCTCCAGACTCTGGTCATCCAGTCTGTTATCCTCATCCATTTGGAAACTGATTTTCAGACATCATCATGTTGGTAGCATCGCTCTCAGGCTCCAAAGACTTCATTGTCTTCTCTGTTACCTAGAGAGATAAGACTCGAGTTCTTTAACTCTTTCTCAGAGTTTTATACCTATTCTCAGTCTGCATCTCCAAATTTTGACCCTCTTTACTATTCTACACAAAATCTCACAGCCAGTGTGAGAGTCTTAAGAATCCTGTCAGTTGTATCAGATGCCATATGACGTACAAACAGTGTATCTAATCATTCAGATTTTGTTGCATTCATTTCCAGAGCTGAAAAATATATTAGGTAAATATTTGAATCACACAAGACACCAAGTGTAATGGTTTGTGTAAAATATATGAACATTCAATACTTTTGATGCAGTGATGAATCCTACATTCTAGAGATCACAGTCAGTTTAGACAAAATTCTCTCTCCTCTTTCTTCCTACCATTTCAACCTTGTACTAATCGTTTTTTCTAAAGATTTCTTCACATCTAATTGCTCTTTTTATCTGTATCATTCGTGTTACCAAAGTCCTCATCCTGTCTTGTCTAGATTATTACTAGGAAGTTCTAATTAGCTTCCTTACTTCCAGACTCAGTTTCTCGTATTCCACATTTCCACCATTTCTGAGGCTATTATCTGGTTTCTACTTTGGCATATTCTGCAGTGGTTTCTCAGTGCATGTAGCACTAGTACTAAGCTTGTCATAAACACCCAAAATTGGGCCAGTGATGTAGCTCAAGGGCCAGGGATATAGCTCAGTGCACAGTGCCTGCCTGCAAAGCAGGAGGCCCTGAGTTCAATTCCTGGTACCAATAAATAAATAAATACGCAAAGTTCATAGTTTCTGATTTTAATCTACTTTGACCCCTATTTTATATTCTATTTTCCATTTAAGGGCGCTACAGTGTTTGCAGTTTCGCAGTGGATACATTATGGAATGAGTACACCGTGGAAGATTTTAAGGTGACCTCAACAATTGTCAACCTCAGGTGGCTCTAACTTTGCATATTCTTTTCCCTAAAAGTGTGGGTAGAGCCTATGATTTGCTTCTGGCTAAAGAATATGCTGCAGGTGGTGGAATGAAACTCTTAGACTCTCAGGAGAAGGATATATGCATGTTGGTGGTACCTTGGTTCACAAATTTAATTTGTTCCATGATTCTGGGAAAGATGGCGGTGTGTATGTTCTTCAGCAGCTGTGGTATTCAGCAAAATTTTGCTTCCTTTCACAAATTCTACATCAGGTTAAAAAATAGAAAGACAATTCTTGACAAAAATCATACCACAAAAATGAGGAAAATAGCACAATTCAGGGAAAGGAGACAAGGCTTCTGCTTAAAAGGACAACTTTTTGTTAAAAATAGTTGATATGAATGGTGCTACTATAAAGAAGTGACTTGGATTTTGAGAATGACTTCAAAATTTCAAAGTTATCTTGAAAATAAACAAAATGGGATGAATTAAAATGAGAAGATGGAGAACAAAATGGTTGTGTTGTGTCTTGAGTTCTCACACAGCCCGAGTGACGATAGCGTCACACTTTCTATTCTATGACATACAAAATAGAGCTTCAAAACCACAAAACAGATGGCTGGATTAAAAGGGAGATAATGCCTGCAGAAAGCTTAAGCCCAGGATAAAAAACCCAATGCACAGTGCTGAGAAGAAGGGTCTTACAGGATTGACACACACAACACATACCCAGTACACTACAGAGAAAGAGCACAAAGCTTTGGCCTTTCCCACTTCTGGCACCGCTGTCAGAGAGAGCGGTGAGTGCGATGATATGCTATATTAATAACCTCTTGCTGTAGAGTGTCATCATAATGCAAAGTACTGGTGAATCACCGGAAGATTGTGCTTTGTCTTCTAAAGCAGTCAGTCATTAAATGTCGTGAAGCTTCCACAGCTGATGCGGTATTGGCAGAGTTATCCATCATGTGCTGTCATAGAGCTTATTAAGTGATTTTCCTCAACTCCTGGATTATGTTTTATTAACAGAAAGACAGTGCAAAAGCACTTCAGTAACATCACGTTTAAGGCCTTCCTTCTGCTTTTATTTCTTGTTGCAGAAACTCATTTCCATATAGTCTATTTTGGTAGTCATGAAACTATAATTCGATGTATTCTTTCAGAGTGATTATTTACAGTCATTATTGTATAACTGCATGTGATGTAGTCTAACCCAGCTCTCCAGAGTAGGTTCTGTGATCTTTGTCATGGACCCCATGCTAATCAACTAATGTAGGGTCTCCTCTCATCCTTCCATATGAGGAGGGCAAAGAACTAGGTAAGCTCCCTTTGTTATTTCTGCTTGTTTGTATGCAGTGATGGTGCTGCCCAGGATACAAACATCAGAAAGACAATATGATAAAACTAGAGCATCATTATCGCGTTATTAATTGCCACAACCTACGTGGCTTTTGAGGTTCTTGGAGTGAAGGACTGTGAGAGGATGACAAAATAGAGATGAAGCTGGGGTCAGGTGGAGCCCTTACTCTCCAGATGGGAGGAAAGGAACTGCCCCTTCACTGTAGGGGCATTTATTTATACATTTCAGCAACTGGATATCATGTGACTCCCCATTGTACCCACTATTTGGATTGTCTTGGCTAGGTGCTCTCTGGGTTGAAGCTGCTTCTTCCATGACTTGCCCAGGGACTGTTTGTCCTTGGGAAGGCCATGCCCCAGCCCTGCATGTGTGGTCAATTTTCAGCTTCAACAGCTCCCAACAATTAATGCTCTTACAGTCTTATAAAAATAGTGAAATGTTAATAGCTATACCTAGAAAATTTGTGGCTAGATGGCTACTTGGTAGGCTGGGCATATAATGATTTATTCTTTAAAATGAAGACCTTAACATTGTACAGAATCTTTAGAAGAAGTTTCAGACAATTTTTAGGTACTAAAAGTGTCTTAAAAAGATCTAAGGAAAACAAGTGAAAGAAGCCCATAATAAGGAATTTCTTGGCTTGCATAAGTAGTTCTAAAACTGTAGGCTACTTACAAATCCTGTCTCAATTCTCTCATTTGTGAAATTGAATTACTTATTCCTGTCATACTTAAATCACAGAAAAATTTTGAAAATGGGATGCAATATTATGGGTAATATTTTTGAAAACTGAAAAGTTTATGTGTCTTAGTTACTTTTCGCTTGTTTCTGAGACAAAATACCTGATGCCCAAAATCAGGGAAGGAAAGGTTTATTCTTACAGTTTCTTGGGATTTCAGTCCTACTTAGTTGGTCCCAAGTCAGCATGGCATGGAGGGGCTGCCATTCATGGCGGCTGCAAGCCACAAAGTGCTTCAGGGGGTGGAGGTGGAAGCGCAAGAGGAAGACCCGCCTTCCCTTACACTGTATGTCGGCTCCACCCCTGGGCGGGTGTAGCAGTCACATCATCAATCCCGGTGCTAGACAACAAACTGATCACAAGCATCAGACTTGGAACTAATTGCCATGTTCATACTATATTGTTTTCGTAAGTGCTGCTAACAAACTACCAAAAACTAACTGAGTAGTTTAAACAATAGAAAGGTATTCTCTTGTAGTTCTGCAGGATATAAATCAGATCAAGATGTTGGTAAAGCCATAATAAAACTTGACTAAAAGTTTTCTTATCTTTATTCCTTTTATTTGTTTCTCTAGTCTAATTTCTCCAGCTAAAGTTTCCTGGACTATGTTGAATAAGGGTGGAGACAGTGGACTTGTTTCTGATTTTAGAGTGAAACTTTCAGTTTTTGTTGATTTAGTATGATGTTGGCTGCTGGTTTGTTATAGATAATTTTTATCAGATTGAGATAAACACCATCTACTCCAATTTTCTGTAGGGTTTTTATCATGAATGGGTGCTGAACCTTGTCAAAAGCTTTTTCTGCATCTCGTGAGATGATCATACGATTTTTGTCCTTGGCTCTGTTAATAATATGGTGTACATTGATTTATGTACATTGAACCATCCCTGCATCCCTGAAATGGATCCCACTTGATCATGGTGTACAATCTTCTTGATGATTTGCTGCAGTCTGTTTGCCAGTATCTTATTCAGGATATTTGCATCAGTGTTCATTAGAGACATTGGCCTGTAATTCTCTTTCTTAGTTGGATCCTTCTCGGGTTTTGGTATCAAGGTAATGCTTGTATCCAGGAATGAATATAGAAGTATTGATTCCTGTTCAATTTCATTGAAGAGTTTGAGAAGTTGTGGTGTTAGGTTGTCTCTGAATTTCTTATAGAATTCAGCAATGAATCTGTCAGGGTCTGGGCTTATCTTTATTGACAGGTTTTTAATTACATCTTTGATTTCATTTATTGATATTGGGTTACTTAGGGTTTTCACATCATCTTGATTCAGTTTTGGTAATTGATATGTATCTAGGAATCTGTCCATTTCTTCTGCATTTTCCATCTGATTAGAATATAAGTTTTCAAAGTAGGTATAGATGATTTTCTGGATTTCTGCAAGGTATGTTGTGATTTCAAGCTTTTCATTCCTAATTGTGTGGATTTGGGTCTTTTCTTTCCTTTTTTTTATAATGTTTGCTAAGGGTTTGTCAACTTTATTTAATCTTTCAAAGAACCAACTCTTGATTCATTGATTCTTTGTATTGTTTTTTAGTCTCCAGTGTGTTAATTCTGCTCTGATCTTTATAACTTACTGCCTTGTATGAGCTTTTGGTTTACCTGCTCTTATTTTTCAAGAAGTTTGAGGGTCAACATTAAGTTGTTTATATGCACTTGCTCTGTTCTCCTGATATGAGTATTTCCTGCTATAACATTTCCTCTTAAGACTGCTTTCATTGTGTCCCACAAGCTCCAGTATGTTGTATTGTGATTATCATTCAACTATAAAAACTGTCTAATTTCTTCTTTAATTACATCTGTGACCCACTGGTTGTTCAGGAGAGTGCTATGTAATTTCCATGTGTTTATGAAGTTCTTGAGGTTTCCAATTTCATTGCACTGTGGCCTGATAGTTTGCATGGGACAATTTCAATTCCTTTGCATTTGCTTAAGCATGTTCTAGGAGCCAGTACATGGTCTATTTTGGAGAATGTTCCATGTACAGCTGAGAAAAATGTGTATTCTGATGCTGCAGGGTGGAATGCTCTGTTGATATCTACTAAGTCCATTTGTTCAAATTTGGGTTCAGTTCTAATATTTCATTGTAGATTTTTTGTCCAGTTTATCTGTCTTTTTGTGACACTGGAGTACTGAGGTACAATTGTATTAGGGCTTACTTGACTTTTCATGTTCATTAGTAATTGTTTTATATAACTGGGTGCACTGGTATTTGTTGATTTTTATGATTTTTATCTCTTCCTCTTGGATTGTTCCCTTTACGAGGATGTAGTGACCTTCTTTATCTCTTTTAATCAGTCTTGGCTTGAAATTACTTTGTCTGCTAATAGAAGAGCTACCCTTGCTTTTTTTGGATTCCTGTCACATGGAATATTGTTTTCCATCCTTTGACTTTCAGTCTATGAATTCCTTTTTGAATTAAATGTGTTTCTGGTATGCAGCATTTGGTTAGATCTTGCTTCTTGATCCATTGTGCCAGTCTGTGTCTTTTGATTGGTGAATTGAGAAAATTCATATTGATTGTTACAACCAATATGTTTTGACTTATCCTTGCCATGTTATTTTCCTGTTGTTGGCTCCTCCCTTTTACCCCCTCCAATTGTTTGTCTTCCCTGGTGGATTCATTCCATTGGGTTCATGTAGCTGTAGTACTTATTACCTCTTTCTAAAATGTCCTTTCGAACATTGTTAAGTGCTGTTTCGGTGGTCATAAATTTCTTCAGGTGTTCTTTGTCATGGAAGTATTTTATTTCTCTATCAATTTTGAAAGGTAGTTTTGTGGGATACATCAATTTCAGTTGAAAGTTGTTTTCCTTTAGAACTTGGAGTACTTCACTCCAAGCTCTCCTTGACTTGAGAGTTTGTGCCGAGATGTCAGCTGTATTCTGATGGGCTCTCCTTTATAGATGATTTGTTTGTTTTATCTAACAGCTTTTACAATTCTATTCTTGTGTTTAATTTCTGAAATCTTGACTATGATATGCTTTGCTGTAGATTTTTTTATCATTGCTAATTGGAGTTCTATATGCTTCATTTATCTGTATGTTAAATTATTTTTCTCTGCCAGGAGAGTTTTCTGTCATGGTGTCTGTGACCAGTTTTTGAAAATCATTTGTGGTATCTTCTGCTTGTTCACTGACCCCCATTGACCTCAAGTTCTTTGTCTCATCTAGCAGTTGCTGGATTGATTTCTCATGGTATCTTGCTATTTTTGAGAAATCATTCTTTTTCTGCTCACTAACTGCCAGCATGTCTTCAATATCTGAGATCCGGTCCTCACATTGGTTTAAACTGCTCCAAATACATTCAATGAAGTTTTTATTCTCCTGAATATCTGCTTGAATCTTCTTTATGGATTCCATTTCTTTCCTATGCTGATCTTCCATAATCTTCTTAAACTCATCTATTTTTTTCAGTGTCTGCTTTAATGTTGCTAAGCATAGTGTGTATTTTGGTAATCTCTGTAGTTATCTGAGGCTAGTTCTGATTTCATTTTTTTCCAGAGCCTCTTTTAATTGCTTTGTTACTTCCACTTCAGAAAGACCTGGTGGGGAGCTTTTGGATGGTTCCACCTCATTGCCCCTTGGATTTGGGTTTGGTGAACTGGATGTCTGGAGTTGCATTTTGCTTAATGTCTTCTCATTTTTTCTCTCTTTTTTCATTTAATTCCTGAGGTGTTGCTTGTAATTTGCCTATGGTAGGTTGCTTTATTGGTAGTATTTAGGACACTTAGGTGATTATTATTTCTCTGAGGTATCTTCCAGGTGTAGCTGGCTTTTGGGTTTTGAGTCTGTTGAAAGATTCTACCTCTTTGGTTTGTTGGAGATGAGAAGTCACTGCTTATTTGGCCCAGTCCCTGGTTCTTTGGCACTGTGCCACCATATTTTCCGTGACCCTTAGTTGGTCACAGTCATGGCTTATCAGGGCAAACAACTGTTTAACATAATTATGTCAATTTTGGCTATACTGGTACCAATAACATCAAACACAGTTTAGAAAACAACAGACTCAGCTAACACTTAATTTACAACTTTTAACCATATGAACTAGATTTGTGATTATAGAACAAAATGTAAAGCAAACCAGATAATTATATGCAAGACATAAGTTCATACTGTATCAATTTTGCCTTTGAAGATTCAAATTTAAAATGGGTTAAGGAAAAAATATAGAAGTAGAAAATGAGAAAGAGATTAGAAGTAAGATTGGAGGACAAAGGGGGATCATGCCAACTTGGGGAAACTGGTGCAGAAGACTGAAGGAAAAGAGAGATGGAAGAGAAAAAAGAAAGAACAGAACAGAACCAAACCTACATAGAGGTTAGGAACAACTTCCACACTCATATAAAAATGATGAAGTAGAAAGAGAAAAGAAAAAAGAGAGAAAGAAAAACAAAACAGTCCACTGCCAGGATTCCCTGTAGTTTCACTAGTAGACAACCCATGGAGACAGATTCCCAAATCATGCCAATCTATCCCAGCAAGCCAGCAGTTGCTTTATGGCAGAGCAGTGAATAATCTCAGCAGGTCTGCCCTGAGACCAGACTCATTGGGCTTGCCACAGTCAAGCAATTTCCACAGGTCTGTACTCAGTTAGGAGCTGCTAGATGCAGTCAGCAGCAGTTCTGGGTTCCGAGGTCAGCTGGCCCACCATTAAAATGACTCCTGGCTAATTGCTCTCTCCTGTGGGAGGATGGAGCCCTCTGCACTCACCGTCAGCCAGTGCAGTCCTCCACATCTGCTGCTCCCCTCCACTGCTGAGTCTCTATTTACTGCTTCAATAAATAATAATTCTGAAGTCTTCAGTTCTGACTTTTGGGTTCATTTCAAATCTTCATTGTGTTCAAGACTCCTAACCTTATAGATGACAAGATTTTGAAAATTTAACCTTAGAAAATCTTTTAATTACTTGAAACTTAATATTGAATACCTAGTTAAACTACTTGGAGATAGTCTTGTCATTTTTTTAAAAAAAAATTTAGCTAGCTGAGAAAAATGATTAATACAATTCTTCTATGAGTTGGCTAATGAGAAATATTAATATATAAAAGTGTCAAAAAATCAGATGAACAGCAAGGTTATGACTTCATGAAAATAACCATTGATTTTAAAATACATATGTATAGAAAGATATATTTAGTCAATAATTAATATTTTAAATATAGAAAGTGATTATAGGTCCAGAAACTCAGTTAATTAATTATTGTTCAGATTAACATCTGTTTTGTAAAAAAAGATTCACCAAAGTCATTAGATGTTGGCTTTCAAAGGATGTTGAAATGTCAAATAGACACTTGGGTATAGAGATGAGATACAGCTTTTTCTCAGTGAATGACCCTTTCCAATGTTTCAAGGGTAGTGATGATTACTAGCATCATCTAGTGAAGTGATTGCAAACAAAAGATGCTAATGCCTGAGTTGTTTTTTCAAAACTAAAACTTCAGTATTCAGATTTAATGGCAGTCTTGGACCTTTGTGATAAGTAAGTGGGTTTGGGCTGCAGTTTGGGTGCTCATTTCTAAAAGATCACCATCATTGCCCTAGAGAAAAGAGTTAGCCACACAAGCTCTGGAAATAGTAAATTCTATTTTCAAAACCTGTTAGGTGTCATAAAAATTAGGTGTGACAAGGTGTGATAAAAATACAGCAAATGTTTAATTTTGACAATGTATTGCAATAAGAGACACATTGTTATTGACCCCTTTCAAAATACTCTACCACTTTGGCCACACTCATCCCATTGTGCAGCAGTTCTTTTTTTTTTTAAATTTTATTTAAAAGAAAATAGACACAGAAGGTAGAAACAAAAAGCATGAAAGACAAACAACAACAACGACAGATCTGATACAATTACACTGTAGGTTTACACTCTGAGGTGGTTGAAGTTTGACAGTAGTTACAATATTACATATCGTTACCTTCATAGGGGTTGATCATATTGACAGACATAGACACGCAAGGTTTATCAATTCAGGAATATTAATTTTTCTTTTTCAATAGTTAATGTACCCAGCAATACAGTTTTTTTAGCTGTCTTATTTATGCATATTTATAAATTTATGTCTTTTTCTTTTTCCCTACCTTTCTTCCTTTCCCCTGACATCCTCTTTTATGAGGGTCTCCAGATGCACTGTCACTGCTGCCTTGATGTCCTGAGTTGATCTGAAACATTTACCTTTCATGGCCATTTTGACGTTGGAGAAGAGCCAGAAGTCACATGGTGTCACATTCAGTGAGAAAGGTGGATGAGAATGTTTTTATGAACCTGGTTTTCCATTGGATGGTACTAGGCAGAGCATTCACCATACTTTTGACCATGCTGCCTAAAACAGATGGTTTCTAAAACTGCTTTAGAAAGTTGAAAGATTGATAGTATGTTTTTGATGTAATGGGAAGTACACCTACGGGAATTAATGGTGTTTTTTTTAAACTGCAATACATTTAAAAAATTTAAGTATCCATCATATATTTTCACTATCCTTTTCAAGCAATCTTGGACTGATTTGTAAAACTCTCTAAGTCTTAGGCTCTTCATCTTTAAAATGGAAATTGTATCAGTCTTAAAAAGATACTGGCGCCTTTAATCCAGCACTCAGGAGACTGAAGTAGGAGGAGTGTTGTGAGTTCGAGGCTGGTTTGGGAGACAAAGTGAGCACAAGGCCGGCCTGAACTATATACTGTGACCCTGCCTCAAAAAACTAGGGCCAGGAGTTTGGCTCAGTGACTTTAGCCCCTCCTTGGCAGGTGTGAGGCTGTGAGTTCGATCCCCGGTGCTGAAAAAAAAAAAGAGGATATTGGGAAAAGTAAGTGCAAGGCATAACTTTGAATTTGTTACATAGCATTTACCCAATATATAATAGCTATTATTACTTTCATCATTATGAATATTATTTTTATGGCTTTCAATTCATTATGTAACAAATGCAGAACTATAGTCTCACATCCTTTTATAATCTCACATTGATCTTCCAGGTGTTTTTTTTTTTCAAGTTAAATAATTGATATAGGAAAACTTCACTCTCGTATTTCTCAGGATGGGCAACCCTGCTCTGTGTCACATGTGTCTCACGATAACAGCCAACTGGTGTTGATGCTAGGGTGACATCGCCACTGTGCTCTACCTAGTAAGTTACAGGGAAAGAACTTTCACACCTCACATGATGGTAGCTCACAGTTTGGAAAAGAGTGAAGATGGTGTTCTAGTTGAGAAAAGGTTGATTTGGGGAAAGTTTAAAAATTGCAAACTAGGTTTAAAAAAGTAAATTTTAAAGAAAATCTTTAGGACATCCTGCCAAGAATTCAAATCAACAATAGAAAATTTGTTTAGTCTATCTGATGGAGAACTTTGATGGAGCACCGGAAGCTTTCCAAATTTCTGAGTGAAAAAAGAATGATTTTGTATTGAGTGTGGTGGTTCAAAACTGTGATCCCAGCACTCTGGGAGCCTGAGGCACAAGAGTCACAACTTTGAGCCCAGCCGGGACAATTTAGTGATATGTTGTCACAAAATTTAACACGATATAAAAAGGAAAATAGCTGATGCTGTAGTTTAGTATGAAACTGTGTTTAATCCCCATTTCTGAAAGAAACAAAAAACTATGAGGCTGTATCTTGCCTCTTCAGGAAGACACATGGTTGCCAATTTTTAATTTCTTCCTTGATATATGAGAACACATAAAGTCTACAACACTATACTTGGCTCTGCAGTCACAACTAGGGACTAGAGAAATCTCAGCTTGCAGAGTCTTCAAGGAAGACTGTTTTAGTAGGTTAGGTAAGAAAGACTAGAGAGGAGGGCTGAATCAGAGAGACTAAGAGGGTGTTAAAACAAATTGGATGAATTCTGCGTACCTTTGTTATTCTATGGCATACAGTTTGAGTCTACTGAGAACTTCTTACTTCATGGAAGCACCTAAAACCTCCAGCAGTCTTAAATCTTGGCAATGCAAAATACTTATGTCCGTCAGATAAACTTGCTATATTAATTCTCACTCCAAAATCTTCAGGTCTTACTTTTCTGATACAAGTTTGCCATGTTCCAGCAGAGGCTCTCACCTCCTACCTTTGGGGTCCTAGATTCGTGGAAGCTCTTTTTCCTAGATGGGTTAGGCTATAGCGAAAAGAGACAATGGTGCAGTCATAACGGCAAACAAACATACTCACCTAAAAGCGATGCTGCCCCGAGTCACTGGCCAGATCGGCCATGTGGTCCTCACCAAGGCAAGGACTTGGGTTGAGTGAAGCAAAATCCTTCCATGTCCCTGGCAGAAAAGATGAAGCGGACATGGGTGGGCACTAGGAAACAATCCTTGCTCCAGTATCGCAGAAAAATGTATCTAACATAAAATAATGATTGCGGCCAGTATTTTGGCAATTTGTTGGAAAAATCAATAATGGAAATAATGATTAATAACCTGATCTAAGGCCATTAAATACTTTGCTATTGCCATGAGTTGATCTTTGTAAGAACTCCACTTGGCCGAATTAATATGCATCCGAAGGCTCGGAAAGTTAAGGGATTAACAATAGTGTGGGTAGTAAGTAAAACAGTTATCAATCTCTTTTACTCAAACCAGTGAGGTAATATTTTAAGTTAGTGTCCTGCCTCTTCAATGCTATTACAATTAATTTGAAGATTTAGATAAAAATAATGTTCCCAGTCAGCATGTTTAGGGCATACCTGAGTCTACAGTTGAAGCAAGTCCCCAGGCAATGCCAACCCTGCTACTCTAACGATCACATCCGGGGAGCAAAATGTTGGGTGGATCACACACTGCCGCCTGAGACTGCTCAGGCACCACCACCCACCTCTCCTTCCTGCCTTCCCTCCTTCTCTGAGGGCCCTTCCTGGAAGATTAGGGACAGCCTGTTATGCCACAGAAATGCTACTGAAATTTGTAAAACTTTCAAAATATAAAAATGATGGGCGCAGAAAACATGGTGTGAGACTCTGTCATTGATTCACCCTTGGATTTCAGGAGAAGTCCAATGAGGAGGGCAGGGTGCGCTCTACCTACCTAGCGGCAGTCTAAACTCACGGGGTAAGTGCGAAGGGCAGAGCCGAACCCAGGGCTGACTCAGGACCAATTGTACATTTCATTGTGTTTATAACATACTGGTAGCTATAAAAACTGGTGTTTTGTGAAAATTACATTTATTACTTTCTTACTTAAGTCTCCACAGAGAAATCACTTTTTGCCACTTGACTACACATTTGACATTTTGAGAGGTAAGTGGAGCTCTCTATCATAAATAACATCTTGAGGTCACTGTGTGCTTCTCAACTCAAAGCAGAAGGGCTGAACAAAAAAAGAATCATTTTGCTTCAAGGACAAAATAAAAGACAATTGATGAAAAGAATCCTTTGGGGTATGGTTAGTCAGAGGGTCCTGGGGTAAATTTGTCTGAGACTTTGGTGACCAGGTCACCTGCCACACTCTGAAGGGACACATCGATCAGGATTGTCACACGGCTGATTGCCAATTCCATCACCATGGGCTTGCTTCATCTCATCAGGTCAAGCGAAAACATTTCATGGTAAGCTCTTTTTCAAATTTCCTTATTGAAGCTCCTCCAAATAAATCTATATTTTGCATTGAGCTAAGCTAATCGACCATGAAACTCTATCATTAATAAGAAGATATTTAGAGCAGGCACCATGCTTCCTTAAGCAGGGTCAAATAACTATTTTTAGACAGCTGAGGAAACATTCATGATGTTAACTCTACAGAATGACATTTGATGGATGGCAGGTCATTTTGGAGATCTAGGAAAAGAGGGACATGTAAAGTTATAGGCTAATGGACGAAAGATTAATTGCCCATAAAATCTACACTTGATTTGATGTTACAACTTAGCAGAAAGTTTGTAAGGCAGATATTGGCTTATATTGCATTCTAAATAAATATCTCACGTGCTGAAAATCTGTGAGTTACTTAGAGGCAGAGGTATGCAAATGTAGTGGGTTTTTTGTTCGTTTGGTTGGTTTGCTTTTGAGACAGGGTCTTGCTGTGTAATTCAGGTTGGCCTTGAATTCACTGTGTGGCTTTCACTGTCCTTAAACTGGTGACAATCCTCCGCCTCAGCCTCCCAAATGCTGGGATTATAGGTGTGTGACACAATACCTGGGGCAAATGTAATTTTTAACATTGTAAAATTTCAGGAAATTTTAGGAATTCATATACAATTATTTATTTTTAGGGAATAAAATACCTGGGGGTTTAGTCCATTCAAAACACTAGAAATAGTTGTTATAACATAGACGATATATTAATACTCGTACACTATGTTCACTGTAATAATAATTATCTTTCCTCTAAGGACTTACCTGTTTTCAAAAAATGAATAGCCACAATACAGAGAATGCTAGCAATTTATATGTTTGTCAGTTTTATGTGAAAACGGCTATATAACTACAAATACTCAGCACTATTATCATTACTTAATGTTGGGGGTGCTCGATTTAGAGATTTTGTCACACATGTTTTTTTAATTTGTGCTTATTTCCTGATCTACTTGTTCTTTTCACTAATTTTCATCTTTCTCTTACTTAGAGCATTTCAATATTGAGAATCTAACATTTTGCTGAATTCATATACTGAAAACATTTTAGTTATTGTGAAAAATATATGAGCATTCAAAACTTAGCCAGTGAGGCTGTTTGTAGGGCTCTATTGGTTTTGCTTTGGTCATACGGGTATACTTTTGAAGAATAATAATGTCTGCTTTCAAGGGCAAAACAGTGAGGATAATATAACTTACTAGATAAAGAAGCTGGGTATTAGATCTGTGCTCTCTAAACCTTTATAGGACAAATATTTCCAATCTTACAGATACACTTTCAGAGAATAAAAGGGAAAGAAAATTCTCAACTGTTTTCACACAACCAGTACAACCTTTTAACCTAACTTGGACAAGCATAAGCTAACAAAAAATAAGTCACAAAACTATCTCAATTAGAAATGTAATCTCACTAATAGATGCAAGAACTCACATACAGATTAAACAGAGTTAATAGATGAGCAAATCATTCAGAAGTAACAAGAGATTACATGAGGTTAAACAATAAAAAGTAAACCTGTCCGGCACATTAGTAGATTAAACAAAATTGGCATTCAATTAAAGCCACATGTGTGCATCCTGAAAAGTGCAACTGGAGTATCTCCCACTGAGGAAATACCCACACCTTGGCAAAGAGCGTGGGCATGGTTGAAGGATGAAGACCAAGCCTTAATGATACAAAGCAAAATCAATGGCAAAACATTTCACTAAAATCTGAAAATACATAAAAAGTCTTCCTTCCTTTCATGGTTATTTATTTAGGAAGCATATTTTTAAAAGTCCTCTGCTTTTGGAAAAGTGTAGTACATTATTATTACCCGTGGTCACCCTGTTGTGCTACAGTGCACTAGAACTTCTCATGCCTGTGTGACGATACTTAGTGCGCATCAATCAATCTAGTCCCATGTTATGGTAATAGTTAGATGTCCTGCAAGAGCCTCATGAGCTCATGGGCAGAGAATGCACCACATTCTCTTTACATGGACATGTAATGTTTTCCATCTCTTGATTATTGTAAATGGTGCAGCAATAAATTTGAGAGTCCAGGTGTCTCTTTGATACACTGATTCTAATCCTTTGGATATACACCAAGGAGTGGGACTGCTGGGTCATACAGTGGGCCTAATTTTAATTTTTTGAGGAACATCCATGCTGTTTGTCATGACATAAGATGAACTGACTTACATTCTCACTAGCTATGTGCAAAGATTTCCTTTTCTCCACACACCTCACCACTCGCATATATATGTAGCATTTGCTGGTGTGTGGTTATACCTTATTGTGGTTTTGATTTCCATTTCTCTGATGATTAGTGATGTTGAGAATTTTTATAAACTTACTTGCCTTTTGTATAGCTTCTTGAGAGAAATAGCTATTTAGTTCTATTGCTTATTTATAAATCAGTCTGTGAGGTTTCACTGCTATTTAAATTTTGGAGTTCCTTATATATCCTGGCAATCAGCTGCTTATCAGATGTACTGTTTGTGAATATTTTTCTGAAATTCTGTAGATTTTCTTTGCATTCTTGTTGAGTTTTCTTTGGTGCAAAGGACATTCTTAAATTTGATGTAATCCCATTTATATCTGCTTGCTTTTGTTTCCTATGGTTTTATGAATCTTGTCCAAAAAATCATTATCCATTTTAATGTCCTAAGTGGTTTCCCGATGTTTCATTTTGGAAGTTCTATAATTCAAGGTCTTACATTTAGATCTTTAATACATTTCAAGTTGATTTTGTGACTGGTAAAACATAGGAGTCTAGTTTCATTCTTCTGGATGTGGATATATAATTTTCTTAGCACCATTAATTGAAAAACATATCCTGCATTTTATGTAAGTAGGACAGTCAGTTCTGGATGAGTGATATATTTCTAAGGTTTTCTAATCTGTTCTATTTGTCTGTGTGCTTGTTTTGTGTAAATATGCTATTTTTTATTACTCTAGCTTTATAGTTTATTTTGACATCAGGTAGTGTAATGGTTTTTGCTTTGTTCTTTTCATTCAAGATTGCTTTGGCAGGCTAGGGTTATAGATCAGTGGTTGACCACTTGTCTAACACGTGCACATGTGCAAGGTCCTAAGTTTGTTCTCCAGCACCAAACATACACACACACACACACACACACACACATGCACACACACTATTGCTTTGGATTTTTTTTGTGGTTCTGGACAGATTTTAAGATTTTGTCTTTATTCCATGAATAATGTCATTGATATTTTGATACGTATTGCACTTAATCTGTAGTTTGCATGAATATTTTATTAATACAGTACTGGTTTAGCTAACCCTTGGGCGTGAAATGCCTTTCCACTGTGTTGTGTCCTCTTCAGTTTCTTTTATCAATATTTTATTTTTTATTACAGAGATATTTCAACACTAGTTATATTTATTCCATGACATTTTATTATTTTTTGCAGCTATTGTCAATGTAATTGTTTTCTTTTTTTCTATAATTCATTATTGAGTTACAGCAATGGTACTGTCTCTTGCACATTGATTTTATATCTTGAAATTCTACAAAATTTGTTTATTGGATCTAGTAGTTCTTTTGGTGGAGTCCTTGAGAATTCCTACACATGAAATCATGTCATCTGCAAATAAATGATGACTTTGCTTTCTGTTTTCGAGCGTGAGTAATCTTTTTTCTTTGTCTTACCTAGTTGCTCTCTCTAGGACGTCTAGTACTATGCTGAATTAGAGTGGTAAAACTAGGCATCCTTATCTTTTTTCATTTCTTAGAAATAAAGTGCTCAATTTTTCTCCATCTGCAAAATGTTAACTGTTGGTTTATTATATATAGTTTTTAAATATTGAGGTACATTACTTCTACATCTTATTTATTTGGTGTTTTTTAATCTTGAATGGATATTCAAATTTAAAAAGTGCCATGTTCATATCTATTGAAATGATTATGTGGTTTTTAAAAAGTGCTTTATCACATTTATTGACTCATGTATATCAGACCATTCTTACAACCTTGAGATTAATCTTACGTGTTATGAGGAATAATTTTTAAACGTGATATTGGACTTGGTATACTAGTATTTTGTTGAGAATTTTCCATCTACTTTTATCAAGGATATTGGCCTGTAGCTTTCTTTTTTCATTATGCCTTGTTTTGGTTTGATGTAATGATAACGTTAGAATTTCAAAGTATTTCTTCTGCAATTCTTTCTAGAGCAATTTAAAAATATTAACATTATTTCTTTTTTGTATCATACAATTCAATAACAAAATAATTAGGCATTTCTTGGATAAGAGTTTTTAATATTAATTCAATTTCCTTGTGCACTATTGGTTTTTACAGGCTTTTTACTTCTCCAAGTTTCAATCCAGGTAGGGTGCATATATTCAGGAATATATTCATTTCTTCTAGATTATTTACCTATTTCTATTATTAATCATCTCTAATGATACTTTGTTTTACTGTGGTACATGTTGCAATGCATTTTTCTTTCTTTGATTTTTTCTATTTGAGCTTTCCGTTTTTTTAGTTAGACTTGCAAAGGTTTTGTCAAGATTTTTTAATAATTTCTAAGAATTACCTCTTTGTTTCATTAATCTTTTGAAGCATTTCTTTGATCTCTATTTTATTTATTTCTGAACTGTTATTTCCAATTTCTCCTATTGATTTTGATTCGGTTTATTGCATTTTTCTAATTCATTGAAGTGCAGTAATAGGTTGTTTAGTTGAGATCTTTCTGCTTCTGTTGACTGCCGCAAATATTCTCTTAGTACTGCTTTTACTATTTTACAGAGATTTTAGTGTTCTGTTTCCATTTTAATTGGTTTCAAGAAATTCTAAAATTTTCCTCTTTATTTCTTCCTTGATCAATTGATTATTTTAGTGTAAATGGTTTAAATTCAATTGATTTACATAATTTCTAATTTTTTCTCATTATTGATTTTAGTTTTATTACATTTCTAACCCAAAATATACTTGATATGATTCTATATTTTTTAATTCTTTGAGACTATTTTATGAACTGTTATACAACCTTTCGTGGAAAGTGTTCTGAATTCTGTTAAGAATAATGTGCATTCTGCAAGTTTTTGATGGAATATTCTGTAGGTATATAATAGGTCTGTTTGTTCTAGTGTGCAGTTTAAATCTTTTGTTTTCTTATTTGATTTTTAAAGATGGTACTTGAAGTTTTCTGGATACCTCTGTAGATTTCTCTTTAAAGATACAGTAATAAATTTTAGTTACATAAGTTTTCATATTTATTTCTGTTTCTTAGATACATTTCCTCTAGAGTTGGAACATTTAAAAGGAGGAGAGTTTTATTTAGGCTCATGATTTCAGGGCACGGTTGGCTTGCCCCATGGACAGCACAGTTAGAGGGGCAGTGGAGGACAGATGCTTACGGCAACCATGAGATCGAGGGAAGGGAGAAGCCCACGAAGAGGGTACACCCTTCACTCCTCTCCGAACCAGGCTTCAACACCTAACAGCACATTCAGCCATGAACTCACCCATGGGTGAAGCCACTGATGAACATAGTTCTACTCCCAGTGATCTAAACACCTTCTAAATACATCAGACTTTTGGGCGGCATTTTAGACCTAAACCAAAACATTCCATCACTGGTTCACGAAAGAGTTATGTTTATCTCATTGTGTAAATGTATTTAGCCTATGTCAAAGAATTACCAAGTCTTAACAGTTTCAGCATTCTTGAAAACTCTAAGTCCAAAATATCCTTTGAGACCCAAGACAAACTCTTAGTTGTGTACCCATATAAAATTCCAGAAGAAAGTTAAATACTTTCAATACAAATGGCAGAAGGTAAATATACCTATACTGAAAAGGCAGAAATAGGGGGATAGAAAGAAATCAAACTAAAGCAAGAAAGAAATCAAGCAGGGGAAACATAAGTCCAGTTGCTCTGTGTCCAGCACATAGGACAAGTTGTGGTGAGATGCGAACTCCAAAGGCCACGGGCAGCCCTGCTCCTGTGGCATTGTGCTTGTACCCTATATGGCCCCTATTGGGGTGGTTTTTCTCAGGGCTGTGATTTTCCTCAGCAAAGATGTTAGTCCATGTTCCTGCCATCTCCAAATTCTCAGGGTCTTCACTGCCCCTTTGGCTTCATTCCACATCTTCACAAACTGCCCTCTCAGAGCACACTGCCTGGCTCCATGGGCTTTCCTTTGAAATCTGACTGGAAGCCTCTCTGAATTTAGAACTCTTGCTTTTTCCATACCTGAAAAACCAGCACTGTGTGTATCATGGTGGGTCTGCTGCCAGCCTGACAGTAGATGGACCTACTTTGAACACAACAATAGAAGCTTCTGAGTCTCAAGATGCATGAACTTGGAGAAAATTTTTCACTGTAGCCCTAAATCAGCACGATGCCTGGGAATCTCTTCTCAAACTAAAGGTTTGCACGTCTGCACCTTTGACTTTATGATGGATAGGGTCTTGCTGATTCCCGACATACCTTCAACGTTTCTTTCCTAATGTCTTCTTGACAAGTACTTGATTTATTTTTATTATTCACTTTTTCAGCAACCATGCTCTCCTTTGCCCCAACTTTGAAGGTGCTTTCTTTCTGAAAAAACTGTCTGTCTTTTGGTGCTGATCCTCACAGTGGATCTGGTTAAAAGCAACCAGTAGTATTCATGTGACAGCTTGGACATTGGGCTGCCTTGAAATTTCCTCCACCAGATTAATAAGTCCACTGCCATTTATCTCAATCTCTCACAAAGTCTTGGGAGATAAGAAAAATATGTCAAAACTTTTGCCAGAGTTTAAAACACTTAGGCATGCCCAACTCCCAATGGAGTCCTTTTCTCCATTGAAACCTCCTCAACCTGTCCTTTACTGTCTGCATTTCCATCAGAATTCTTGCTTTCTGAGCTCTGACTGGTATTGCACTATATACACATTAAATACAGTTCACAACATTCTAAGGCTTTGCTCATTGGCATTTTTAAACTTTTCCAAACTACCTCTGCAAACCAGTACAAATTCTTCTAAACCACATGTGAGTTGCAACACAGAAAATGCCTTACTTTCAGAAACAATTTTCTGTATTAGAAAGCTTTCTTTTCTACAAGACACAGCATCCAACACCCACAACAAAAAGGAGAGGTTTATCTTTCTTTTTTTAAAAAATGTTTTTTATTTTAAGGAGAATAAAACAAAACAAAACAGAACAAATCAGATCAGAACAGATCAATGCAAACAACACAGGACTTCAAATCAACACGACAGGAACCCAGCAGTGGCTGCCGTAATGTCTCTTGTTTTCCTCAAAATAGTTGTTCATACCTTCACACACAATAAATTCAAACAAAACAAAATAGTATAAAACAATCAAAACAAAAGAATGAAAGCATTATGGGTCTTCAAAATCACATAATAGGAAATCAACAGTGGCTATCATAATGTCTGTTCTCTTCAAAATAGCTGTCCACACCTTCACACATATTGAAATCAAATAAAAGAAAGCAGACTAAAACCAATGAAAACAAAGAATAAAAATCATTATAGGACTTCAAAACAAGAAGACAGGAAATCAGCAATGGCTACCATAATGTCTCATTTTCTTCAAAATAGCTGTTCATACCATCATGCATAATAAAACTGATTCTTGTAAACTCTTTAGGAGAAGTTCTAGGCGTGTATAAGCCTATGCATGTACATCTATCCTTTCTGTATTAGGGGGCAAAACAAAACAAAACAAAACAAAAAATACAAGAAAAACAAGAAACAAAAGAGACAAATAAAAAGCAATAACAAAAAACCCAAAACAATAACAATATAAGCTTTCACGACAAGGTGGTTGGAGCATAACAAAAGTTGATATTTTGCATAGTTATTTACAAACGGGTTACACAGATTACCAGATATAGATATGCAAAATTGATCTAATCCTATGAATGTTAACTGTTTTGTTCTAAGAACTAACAGAATTAGTAATACAATCATCATAGTTGTCTTAAGTATACCTGTACAAATTTATATCTTTTATCTTTTCCCCTCCTTCTTTTCTCCTTTTCCCTGAGTTATTTTTCCCCTTTGAGCAGTTTCTTACCCTTTCACAATATTTATTAAAGATTTTGTATCTTATTTATTCTTTCAATTTCTTACACTAGGGAGACAATACAGTATTTACACATGTGAGTTTGATTTATTTTACTTATGAGTATGGTCTCAAATAGCATCCATTTACCTATAAAAACCTCTGTGTGATCATTCTTTATAGCTGAGTAGTACTCCATTGCATAAAAGTACATCTTTTTTATCCATTCCTCAGTGGATGGGCATTTAGGCTGTTTCCAAAATTTGGCTACTACAAATTGTGCTGCTATAAACATGGGTGCATATGTACCACTGTGGTATGATGTTTTCAATTTTTCTGGGAATATGTCCAGTAGTGGAATAGTTGGATCAAATGCAATCTCCAATCCCAGCTTTTTTTCCTAAAGATATTAAAATCCAAAACAAAACAGAACAAAGCCAATCAAAACTAATCAGGTACAGAACTTCAAAGCAGGATACTAGGAAAACAACAGTAGCTTCCATAGTATATCTTCTTATCTTCACAATAGTTGTCCATTCCATCAGGTATAGCAAAATCAAACCAAAAAGAAAAGAGAATAAAACCAATCAAAACAGAATACTGAATAAAGCAAAAACAATAGGAACAAAGCCAATCCCAGCTTCTTGAGGAACCTCCAGCCTGATTTCCACAGTGGTTGCACCAGTCTACACTCCCACCAACAGTGCAAGAGAGTTCCTTTTTCCCCACAGCATTTGTCATTGGTGGTTTTCTTTCTGGAGTGAGATGGAATCTCAGCATTGTTTTAATTTGCATTTCTGTAATGACCAATGATGCTGAACATTTTTTCATGTATTTATTTGCTATTTGTATTTCTTCAGCTGCGAACTGTGTATTCATCTCAGATGCTCATTTTTGGATTGGGTCTTTAAGTCTTGAGAGCTTGATTTTTTTTTAAATTCTTTATATGTTCTAGATAGAAATTCTCTGTCTGAGGGAGAGTTGACTAAGATTCTTTTCCAAATTCATCAGTTTTCTTTTCACTGTGTTGGAGATTCTTTTGACATACAAATTTTTAAAATAAAATTGTTGATTTTTAATAAAGTTGTTCATTCTAGAAAGCATTTCCTATGCAGTTGTGTTTTTGTCCATGAACTCTCTGCCTATCCCTATGTCTTCAGGATTTCTACCTACTTTGTCCTTCAGCAGATTTAGTATTTCTGTTTTAGTATTTAGATCTTTGATCCATTTTGACTTTAGTTTAGTGCATGGTGATAGGCATGGGTCTAGTTTTAGTTTTTGACATATAGAAATGCAGTTTTTCCAGCACCACTTGTTAAAGAGGCTCTCTTTCTTCCAGTGAATATGTTTGGTCCCTTTGTCAAAGATGAGCTGGCTAAGTGTGTTTGTAGTTGTGACTGTGTCTTCTAATCTATTCCACTGATCTTCAGGTCTGTTTTGATTCCGGTACCATGCTGACTTTTATCACAGTAGCTTTGTAGTATAACTTCAAATCAGGGATTGTGATGACTCCTGACTTGCCTTTGTTGCCCAGAATTGCCTTTGCTTTTCTAGGTCTCTTCTGGTTCCAGATGAACTTTAGGAATGATTTCTCTAGATTTGTGAGGAATGCTAATGGTATTTTGATTGGAATCACATTAAATCTGTATAATAATTTTGGGAGAATGGCCATTTTCACAATGTTTGTTATTCCTATCCCTGAACAAGGAATGTCTTTCCGTTGTCTGATATTTTCTTCGATTTCTTTTTTCATATACAGTAATTTTCTTTACTTCCTTTGTTAGATTGGTTCCTAAGTATTTTTTGCTTTCTTTATTAGATTGGTTCCTAAGTATTTCATTTCTTTGGATACTATTGTGAAGGGCATGGGCTCTCTTATTTCTCTCTCAGTGAATTTGTTATTTGTGTACAGGAATGCTATTGATTTTTGAGTGTTACCTTTGTATCCAGTTACATTACTGAATTTGGTTATTACATCTAGAAGTCTTTCAATGGAGTTTTGGGGGTCTTCTATGTGGAGTATCATGTCATCTGCAAATGATGATAACTTCTTCCTTTCCTATCCTTATTCCTTTTATTTCTCTCTTGTGTCTAATTGCTCTGGCTAATGTTTTCGGCACTATATTGATTAGAAGTGGTCATAGTGGACAGCCTTGTCATGTTCTTGATTTTATAGTGAAAGTTTTCAGTTTTTGACTCTTTAAAATGATGCTGACTGTTGGTTTGTCATAGATGGCTTTTATCAGATTGAGGTAAAACCATCTATCCTGATTTTCCACAGGGTTCTTATCATGAGTGAGTGTTGGACTTTATCAAAAATTTTTCTGCATCTATTGAAATGATCATGTGATTCATATCTTTGGCTTTATTGGTATGGCCCATATGTTTATTGATTTGTGTATGTTGAACTGTTCTTGCATTCCTGGAACGAATCCCACTTGGTCATGCTGTATAATCTTCTTGGTGACTTGCTGCAATCTATTTACCAGTATTTTATTGAGGATTTTTGTTTCTATGTTTATTAGAGAGATCAACCTGTAGTTCTCTTTTTTGGTTGAGTCTTTCTCTGGTTTTGATATTAGGGTAATATTTGCATCCAGGAATGAATTAGAGAGAACTGCTTCCCTTTCAATTTCATTGAAGAGTTTGAGGAGTGTTGGTATTAAGGCTTCCTTGAATTTCTTGCAGAATTCAGCTGTGAATCCTTCAGGACCTGGGCTTTTCTTTGTTGGTAAGGTTCTAATTACATTTTCAATATCATTAACTGAAATTGGTTATTCAGCAGGTTTAAATCTTCTTGATCCAGCTTTGGTAATTCATATGTTTCTAGAAATCTGTCAATTTCTTCTGTTATCAAATCTATGGGAGTAAAGTTTTTTGAAGTAGTTATTGATGATCTCTGTATTTCCACAGGGTCTGCAGTGATTTCCCCCTTTTCATTCTTTATTGCATGAATTTGAGTTTTTTCTTTCCTTTTTTAATAAGGGTGGTTAGTGGCTTATCAATTTTTTTTATTCTTTCTAAGAGCCAACCCTTTGATTTGCTAATTCTTGGTATCATTTTCTTAGTCTCTATTGCATTAATTTCTAATCTTTATAATTTCCTCCATTCTTTTGGTTTTGTGCTTGGCTTCCTCTTCTTTTCATGGATGTTTGAGGTATAGCCTCAGGTTGTTAATTTATGTTCATTCTGTTTCCATGATGTGGGAATTCACTGCAATAAATTTCTCTCTGAGGAGTGCCTTCATTGCATCCCACAGGTTCTGGTAAATTTTATTTGTATTTTCTTTTACTTGTAGATATTGTTTAATTTCTTCTTCAATTTCCTCTGTGAGCCATTGATTGTTCAGGAGTGTATTATTTAATTTCCATGTGTTTATGGAGTTTATGCTGTCTCTTTTGTCATTAATTTCCAGTTTCATGGCACTATGATCAGATAATATGCATGGGACAATTTCCATTCTTTTACATTTACTTAGCATGTTCTATGGGCTAGTATCTGGTCTATTTTATAGAATAGCCCAAGTGGAGCTGAGAAGAATGTATATTCTCATATTGCTATGTGGAACATTCTGTTCATGTCTACTAAGTTCATTTGTTCACAAGTTTGATTCAGTTCTGTTATTTCTTTGCTGATTTTTTGTCTCATTGATCTGTCTCTTTGTGTCAATGGATTGTTAAAATCTCCCATTATAATTGTGTTATTGCTTATTTGATTTTTATTTCTATTCCTATTTTTTATATAGCTGGGTGTTCCCATATTTGGTGCATATATATTTAAGATTGTTATCTCTTCCTCTTGAAATTTTCCTCTAATAGGTATGCAGTGACCTTTATCTCTTTTGATCATTCTTGGTTTAAACTCCACGTTGTCTGCAGACAGAATAGCTGCCCCTGCTTCTTTTTGGTGGTGGTGGGATTCCTGTTGCATGAAGTATTGTTTTCCATCCTTTGACTTTCAGTCTATGTATTTCCTTTTGAGTTAGACAAGATTTTTGTATATCAATTCCTGAAGATTTTCAGTGGTTCAAAAACTTAAAAGAAAAAAAAAAAAGAAAGAAATTATAATTTAACATTAGTGATCATGCTTTTCATTACTTTATTCAGTGTGGTAAAATTTCAAAATAACAGTGAGCTGTCTAAGCCAACCAGAGGTGGTGCAGTCACTGGATCTTGAGCAGAGTGGCCGCAGGGACCCCGAGGTGCATGATGCTTGGCAAATGACTGCGTAACGCACGTTTCTGAGCACTCGGCTTCTCCCAGGCAGGTGACTGCTGTCACCGCGTGCTGCCCTTCTGCCTAAAAATACAGGCTCTACTGTGACCGCTGAAGCCCCAGGAGTGTCCCCTCTCAAACTCACAAGGACCACCCCTGCGCCCTTCATGGCTGCTATTCTATCAGGAAGCTGAGCTGCAGGGAGGTGAAGTGGCATGCCCACCATCACATGGCTCGTGTTCATCAGAGTCGGGATTTAAACACCACCTTGCCTTCCTGAAAAATCAATGCTCTTTCTGCTAAACTACAGGGAGACACCAAATGGCAGAGCGGTAAGCAGCAGAGAAAGAGCCTCTCAGAGAGTTGCTGTCTAGACACTGGAAAACAGCAACATGAGGAAGGTAAGAAGGAAGGAAGTGCATCCCCTGGAGCCAGGCAGGATCTGAGGTGTGGATTGAAGCTCACAGAGGGTAGGAGGTATCCAGCTGTGCCTTTTCCCTGAGATGCGACTCACTGCGTGAGAGGAGCAGTTCAAACCTGTGGACACATGGTGACAGCTAGTGACCCCAGAGACTCTGCAGAGATATGCTTCAGTGGAGGGGAGCAGCAGATGTGAGGGGTTGCACTGGCTGGTGGTGAGTGCTGAGGGCTCAGTCCTCCCACGGGAGAGAGCAGTTGGCCTGGAGCCATCCTGGAGATGGGATGGATGAGATCAGAACTTAGAGCTGCTGCTGGTTTCATCTAGTGGCTCCCAACTGGGTTCAGACCTGTACTCGAATGGTGACAATCCAAATGAGTCTGGTCTCATCCAGAAAGTGCAGGCTTGCAGAGATTATCTACTACCCCACAAAAAAACTGCAGCTGACATTCTGGATAGATCAGCACAGATCAGGACACTGTCTCAGTGGGTTTTCTACCAGTGAAAGCAGAGACAAACCTGAAAACAAATTTTTTTTCTCTCTTCCTATTTTTTTTTCTTTTGGCTATTGTGGTGGTGGTGAGGGATTTGTTTTTGCTTTTTGCTTTTTGTTTTCACTTTTTATTTCTTCTTCATTTTATGACCTTGTTATTATATGAGTGTGAAAATGGTTTCTAGCCTCCTTGTGGCTATGGTTCTGTTCTGTTCTTCTTTTTACCTCTTCTTTCTCTTTTTCTCTCCAGTCTTCTGCACCAGTTTCCCAAAATTAGCATGATCAACTTTTGTCCTTCAACCTTCAATCTCTTCCACTTCTTCTACTTCTCTATTTTCTCCTTAACCATTTTACCTTTTAACCCCTGAGGGCAAAATTGACATATTAAAGACTTGTATACCACATATAATATTCTGGTGTGTTTTAGATTTTGTTATATGACCACAAATCTAGCTCATATGGTTAAAAGTGGCAAATTAATGGTTATGTCAGCTTGTCATTTTCAAGGCAGTGTTTGATGCTATTGGTATCACTATAGCCAAAAGTGACATAATTTTTCTAAACAGCTGTTTGTCTTGGTATTTAATGACTGAGATTGTCAAAGGGTTGCAGAAAATATTTTGGTACAGTGCCAAAGAACCAGGGACTGGGCCAAACAGACAGCAACTTCTTATCTATAACAAATTGAAGAGATAGGGTCTTCCAACAGATTCAAAACTCAAACACCAGTTATACCTAGCAGATACCTCAGAGCAGTAGTATTTACTGAAGGGTCCTAAATGCTAGCAATAAAGCAACCCACCGTATGCAATTTATAAGAATCCATTCCAGGAAATAAACTAAAAAAGAAAAGAAAATGAGAAGACACTTAAACAAGATGCAACCCCAGACATTCAGTTCACCAAAAGCAAATCCACCAGTCAATGAGGTGGGACAATCTGAAAACATCCTATCTTGCCTTTCTGAAGTGGTAACAACAAAGCAATTAAATGAAGTTCTACAAAAAAAAAAAATCAAATCAGAATTAATCTCTCAGGTAAATGCAGAGATGGTGTCCAAAGTAAAGACCATGCTTAGTGAATGCTAGAACAGACACAGCAAAATAATAGATGAACTTAAGAAAATTATAGAAGGAATGCTCAGGAATACTCAGGAAAAGAAAGAAATGGAATCCATAAGGAAGATTGGGGCACATATCCAAGAAAATAAAAATTCCATTGAAAGTATTCTCAGCAGATTAAGCCAATGTGATGATAGGATATGGAGAAGACAGGCTTGCAGTTAGTGCACATGAAAAGAAAAATTTCTCAAAAATAGCAAGAGATCATGGGAAATCAACACAGCAGTTGCTAGACGAGACAGAAAAGATTAATTTAAGATTGATGGAGTCAATGAAAAAGCAGGAGATGCCGTAAATGATATAAAAAAAAAAAACCTGTTCACAGACATCATAGCAGACAATTTCCTTTGTGGAGAAAAATAATTTAACATACAGACAAGTGAGGCATATAGAACTCTGTTTAGCCATGATCAAAAAAAAAATATCTACAGCCAGGCATATTATAACCAAGATTCTAGGAATTCAACACAAGAATAGAATCTTAAAATGCTATTAGGGAAAAGAAACAAATCACCTATAAAGAAAGCCCATCCAAATCACAGTTGACTTCTCAGCACAAACTCTCAAGTTAAAAAGAGCTTGGAATGAAGTATGTCAAGTTCTAAAGGAAAACAACCTTCAATCCACATTGATGTATGCCTCAGAACTATCTTTTAGAACTGATGGAGAAATGATACTTCCATGACAAAGAACATCTGAGGAAATTTATTACCACCAAACCAGAACTTGAAAATGTTTTGAAGGACATTTGAGAGAGAGATAACAAGGACTGAAACTCCAGGAACCTAAAAGAAGGAACACATCAGACATGGCAAACAAATAAGCAGAGGCAGGGAAAAACAAGAGGGAATGCCAATGACAGGGAAATAATATAACAAGGATAAGTCAGTACATTTCAGTTATAACCATCAATGTTAATGACCTCAAATCAGCAATCAAAAGACACAGACTGCAGAATGGATCAAGGAGCTAGATCTAACAATCTGCTACATACAAGGAAATGTTTCATTCAAAAAGAAATTCATAGACTGAAAGTCACAATATGAAAATCAGTGCTCCATGCACAGGAACCCAGAAAAATGCAGGAGTAGCTATTCTATTTGCAGACAAACTGAATTTCAAGCCAAGACTGATTAAGAGAGATAAAGAATGTAATTGCATCCTTATGAAGGGAACAATTCAAGAGGAAGAGATAAAAATCATAAATATATATGCAACAAATATCAGCGCACTCAATTATATAAAACAAATACTAACAGGCATGAAAAATCAAACAAGCACTAACACAGTTGTATTGGAAGACCTCAGTGCCCCACTGCCACAAAAATACAGATCAACTGGACAAAAAACCAATAATGAAATACTAGAGCGGAACCTAACATTTGAACAAATGGACTCAGTAGATGACTACAGAGCATTCCACCCCACAGCACCAGAATACACATTCCTCTCAGCTGCACATGGAATGTTCTCCAAAATGGGCCATATACTGGCTCCTAGAACATGCTTAAGTAAATGCAAAGAAATTGAAATTATCCCATGCATATTATCAAACCATAGTGCCATGAAATTGGAAATCCATGGCAAAAGAATCCACAACAATTTCATAAACACATGGAAATTAAATAGCACCTGCATGAACAACCAGTGCATCACAGATAAAATTAAAGAAGAAATTAGACAGTCTTTACAGTTGAATGATAGTGACAATAAAATATACCCAATCTTGTGGCACACAATGAAAGCAGTTTTAAGAGGGTAATTTATAGCAGTAAATACCCCTATTAGGAAAACAGAACAAGCACATATAAACAACTTAATGAACCTCAATCTTCTAGAAAAAGAAGAGCAGGCTAAGCCAAAAGCTTCTAATAATAAGGAAATTATAAAGATCAGAGCAGAAATTCACACATTGGAGACTTAAAAATGACACAAAAAATCAATGAATTGAAGATCTGGTTCTTTGAAAGATTAAATAAAATTGACAAACCCTTATCCAACCTTAACAAACAAAGAAAAGAAAACACTCAAATCCATGTAATTAGGAATGAAAAGGGTAAAATCACAAAGGACCCTGCAGAAATTCAGAAGATCATCTATAACTACTTTGAAAACTTGTACTCTAATAAGATGGGAAGTGCAGAAGAAATAGATTCCTAGAAATGAATGAATCACCAAAGCTGAGTCAGAAGATATAAAAATCCTAAATACAGCAATATCAATCAATGAAATCAAAGAAGTAATTATAAATCTACCAGCAAAGAAAAACCCAGGCCCTGACAGATTCACTGCTGAATTCTACAAGAAATTTAGAGAAGACCTAACACCACTACTTCTCAAACTGTTTAATGAAATTGAAAGGGAAACAATACTCCCAAATTTATATGATCATCTAAATAGATGTAAAAAAATCTTTCGACAAAGTCCAGCACCCATTCATGATAAAAGTTCTATAGAAAATTGAAATAGATGGTCCTTATCTCAATCTGATGACAGCCAATATCATATTAAATGGACAAAAACTAAAAATTTCCTCTCAAAAATCAGAAACAAGACAAAGAAGTCTACTGTCTCCACTCTTGTTCAACATAGTCCTGGAAACTTTCACCAGAGCAATTAGAGAAGAGAAAGAAACAAAAGGAATAAGATAGGAAAAAATGTTAAAATATCATTTTTTTGCAGATGGCACGATACTTTACATAGAAGACCCAAAACTGCACTAAAAAACTGGTAGACTTAATAAGCAATTTCACTAGCATAGCTGAACACTGAAATATCAGTAGCCTTCCTCCATATGAATAACAAATACACTAAGAGACACATCAGGGAAACAGCACCTTTCACAATAGCATCCAAAGAAATGAAATACCTAGTAATCCTAATTAAGGATGTAAAAACCTCTACTTTTAAAATGACAGTACTCTGAAAAATGAAGTTGAAGCGGATGTTAGAGAATGGACAGATATCCTATGCTCTTGGGTAGGAAGAACTAACATAGTGAAAATGGCCATACTTCCAAAATGTTGTATAGATTTAATGCAATTCCAATCAAAATTGCAATAGTATATCTCATAGAATTAGGGAAAATAATCCTAACATTCATCTGGAACCAGAAGAGACCTAGAATAGCAAAGGCAATTCTGGGCAACAAAGACAAGACAGAGGACATCACAATCCCTGACTTGAAAATATACTATAAAGTTGCTGTGATAAAAACAGCATGGTACTGGCAAAACAAGCAAACAAACAAAAACAAACAAAGAAACAACAACAACAACAAAAAACAACACACCAGACCCAAAGATCAATGGAACAAATGAGAAGATATAAAAACAATTCCAGACACATTTGGCCACCTTATCTTTGACAAAGGTGTCAAACAATTTCACTGGAAGAAAGACAGCTTCTTTAATAAACGGTGCTGGCAAAACTAGCTCTGCACATGCCAAATATTAAAATTGGTACCATATCTTTCACCATGTACTAAACTAAATTCAAAATGGATCAAAGATCTAAATGTTGCAACAGAAACATTAAATTTGCTGGAAGACAGAATAGGTAAAACTCTTGAAGACGGTGGTGTAAGCAATAAAATTTATGAATAAAACCCCAACTACACAGAAACTATCACAAAGAATTAACAACTGGGATCTTATCTTATTAAAAGCTTTTTCAGAGCAAGAGAAGCCACTAACATAGCGAAGAGTCAACCCAAATTGTGGGGAAAATGCTTGCCAGTTGCTCCTCAGACAAAGAATTAGTATCAAGAACATATAAAGAATTAAAAAAAAATCAGACCTCCCAAATTTAAAGACCTAATCTAAAAATGGGCATCTGAGATGAATGCATACATCTCAGATGAAGAAATACAAATGGAAAACAAACATATGAAAAAATGTTCAGCATCACTGGTCATTCAAGAGATGCAAGTTAAAATACTGAGATTCCACCTCACCAAGGAAAGGAGTGCTATTATCAAGAAATCAACCAGTAACAAATGTTGGAGGGACTGTGAGGGAAAAGGAACACTTCTTTGCTGTTGTAAATGTACACTAGTGCAATAACGACGGAAATCAGTATGGAGATTCTTCAAAAACTAGCACTGGAGGTCCCATTTGACCTAGCTATTCTGCTACTGGGTGTCTTCTCAGAAGAATTAAAATATTGGACCACAGTGATGTATGTGCACCCATGTTTATAGCAGCACAATTTGTAATAGTTAGATCTTGGAAACAACCTAAATGCCTAACAACCAAAGGATGGATAAAAGAGATGTGGTATTTTTATACAATGGAGTACTACTCAGCCGTCGAGAAGGATAAATGAGACTTTTATAGGTAAATGAATGCAGTTATGTACCATATTCATAAGTGAAATCACACTCACATGTGCAAACATCATATTGTCTCCCATGTGAGAAGCTGAAAGAAATTATATATAATATATATACATACACATACATATACACATATATAATAGTTAAGATAGTTATACTACCAATCTCTCTTAGTTCATTGAAAAGAAAGATTTTTGCCAATATTTTTTGGAGTAGCTAATATTTTCTGGGTAGCTAATTTAAACAAAAATTTGCAATGTATTTACCATTGTTACTCTCTAATCATTTAGTTTTAAAATTTTGTGTTTTTCTCACTTTAAAAAAATTTCAAAATTATAGTAGATGTTTAATTTTGTTTTTTAATGACACTTTTAGAGTCATTGAGAAGTGTGAGTAAATCTTTGAAGTAATGGAATAGTTTTCTGCAAGAAACACTCAGTGATAAGCATTCAGAATTCCTTCAGACTAGAAGATCAAATATTTTATATGCATTGTTTTAAGTTGTGTTGCCTCTCATTTGTTCACCTTTTCATAAGGTCTTGAAAGTGCAAATATATATACATGCTAATACATATTAGTACACAATATATATCATATATTATAGAATATGTTAGTGTATAGTATATTTTGAACATATTGTTAAGTATTATGCAATGCTCACTAGTATTATTTTATGTCCAAGTTGCATAATGGAAAATATCCCAATATTTGTGAAATTAATTTCCAGAAAACTTATGCAGCACCTGATACAGAGAAGTATCACTGAAAAGTCTATATGCAAAGTAGTGTAATTTCCACTTTTAAGGACCTGATTAAACTTGTGAATTGAACCAAAATTAACTTCCATTGAATTCTTACCATATGTCAAACATTTTGCCAAACATTCAGTGTACAAGAGACTTGCCTTTCAAAATTCCTGCCTTCCTAAGGCTGAAAGTATATAAAGTGCTCCAATAACTGAAATATTTTCAGGTGATAAACAGCTGAATGTCTCTTTTTATCTGTTAATTATAATGTCTAAACCAGTGTATCTTTGAGGTACATTTTCAACTGCAGAAGCTTTTAGAAGTGTTACTTTGTGCAAGATGTTATGATTTGGCTCTGTTTTCCCCTAAAAGCTTCATATATTTAAAAGTTTATTGGTCCATGCGGGGGGTTTACTCATCTCTGAATGAGTTTAGTAGCTGACTGTGCTGCCAGGGGCGAGGCCTGGCTGGAGGTGTCCCTGGGGATGGGACCTGGGACGGCAGATTCTTGCCCTTGGCTCCGCTGCCCTCTCTGCCTTTTGACTACCAAGGGCAGCGTCCTTCTTACACTCCGTCTCCCTGCTGTCTGGTGTCTGCCTGGGAGCCAGCTGACCACGATTGGAACTGTGAACCAAAATCACTTTTCTGTCCTTCATTAAATCGTAGGTGTCAGGTATTGTGTCTCAGTGATAAGAAAGCAACTAATCGCTAGTTCATATAAAATAGTAATTTATTAATTTTCATAATTGAAGCAAGGTTTATTACTTAAATAATGCTAATAAAACCTTTGAGTTTCAAAGAGATTCTCAAAGAGAAAATGTATATTAGCTATTAAAGCTTTATTTTGACAGATTTCCATTAAGAAGAATTACATTTAATGCAAAAATTGAAAGTCATTCTAAGTAATCAATATTTCTGACAAATAATTCACTTGCAATCTGAAATTTAACTATATGTATATATCCTCAAAAGCTTCTATCTCTTTTAAGAGATGAATTCAATATACTTAAAGTAATTAGCAGCAAACTTAGAGTGTTTCATTTTATTTAAGTCATCTACTAAGATCCATTTAGTGTGAGGGGCTACTTCATTATCCTTTAAATATTAAAAATTTACTTTAGTTGTAGTGTGAATTGGGTTTAATGATTTGTAACAAAATCATAAATGTTAGATAAATGTATAAAATTAATATGCAGCCCAAGTAAAAATAAAATCTGTTATTTCTGCAGTACATTTATCCAGACCTAGGTTCTTCCAGTGCTAGCAATATATTAAAATTCCAATGTTGATTTTAAAAAACTTATTTCCCTGATTACAGGAATGAACTACTTCTTTATCATATGTATGCGTGTGTGCGTATATATGTATTTTTTCCAAATTTAAATGATTACCTGTGTTTTTAAAAAAATTGTCTTGTGTTCAATCTTCTGTTTTTCCAACTACAAGAAAAATATTAAAATTATGGTTTTGAATAATCATACCAAAATGATTTATTTATTAGAGTTGCTTAAAGCTAAGGTTATGTCTGTAATTTTAACAAAGCACAGTCATGGTGTATTATGAAAGGCCACAGCAGCAGCAGATACTCAGTCTAAAACGTGAGTAATTGCTTTGCTTGTAAGCACTTGTAAAGATAATAAATAGGAACATAAGCCTAGGTCATGTGCGAGTCCCTTCACAGTGCTAATTTTGAATATGCTCAAAAGCCCTTATTCCTTTCATGACCCCAACTCAACGCAGGGTCTTCCGAAGTCACAAGACTTGAAACCCTTTTGAGTTTCTAATCTTTGCAATGTTGCCATGCCCGCAGATTCAGTATTAACATGGTCTTGTAAGTTTGAAAATTTAATAACTTAAAGCAAACAAAGCAAGAATGTGGTAAGTATCTTTAAGATGCCTGGAAAATTTCATATGACAGAATTTGAATTTCAATTCTTTTCAGTCCATCTCTACTCTTTAATAACCTGTTGGGTACAAAAATATCAGCTTTATTTTTAATCAGTGTTAGAAAAATCACTTGTTTATTCAAACAACAGTTATAATTAACTTTGAGTGAGGATGAATTCTCTGTCTCTGTCTCTCACAATTTTACAAAACATTGAAATGCTTTTGGTAGTGGGGCTTTCTCCCCAAGTTACGTCCCTAGAAACTCCCACCTTGTTTTTAAAGTTTGAAACAGGGTCTCACCAAATCACTCTGTTGCCTAGGCTGGTCTAGAACTTTTTGTGTCCCAGAGTGCTGGAATTACAGGAGTGCACCATACACTATAGTCAGCCTATGTGACTACATGAACACAATATTTTAGGCTGTATAATTCTAGTCCTGTACATTGTCTATGAAATATTATGCCCCTGTGTAAAAGTCATAGGTAAAGTGAAATATCTTCCCACTATGAGTTTTTATTATTATCTCATGGGAAAACAAATTTGCTTCTATTTGACCATTTATCTTACTTTATCTTTATGCAATGTAAATTTACTTTGTATATATTTTCCAACATAACATGATAGTTAACTGACTGTTCTGCTTCCCTAGTAAGTAAAATAAAAACTTTAATGTAGGTTAATTTTTGCATCTATCTGGGAGCCACCATTTTATTATTTATTAAACACAGTATTGTATATATAGATTGAATCTGTGAGGTTGTACCTCAGAGGTTCAGTGGCAGAATGTGCTCAAATTCCTCAAAAGAAATAAGCTCCCTCAGGAAAACTGGATACAGAAAAGAAAAGAAGGTTCAGGAAACAATTTAAGAAGCAAGATTTGGAAGGATTTTGTTTTCCAAATGTTATTTTCTCACTTGAAGTCTACAAAAAGAAAATAACTTTCACTTTGCAATTCAGGTTAAGTTTCTGGAGGAAAAACATCTAGAACACATTGCTAAGGCAACTGAAAATACCAGATTGTAAAAGCAGAATTTTCAAACAAAAGAACGTGTGGGACATCAGTCTTTGACCTTGGCTGAAAACACCTCTGAAAACACCTCTGAGATTTTAAAATACCAAGTCCTTGGTTCCAATCCCAGAGATTCTGATTCAGCTAGCACAGGGTAGGTGCTGGAGGCTAGCCTTGGAAGGCAACTCTAATATGCAAACGAGGTTGGGAGGCACGGCAGAGGGACTGAAGGAGGTAGTCTGCAGAAAGGAAGATTCCAAGGAAATGCAACTGTCTTCAAACGTTCAAGGATTACTTGAATGCAATTCTTTATGCTGCTCCATCCATGGAGAAACAGAACAAATGCTAAATGGAGAAAATTTACCTTTACCCCAAGAATGTAACTTCAGACATTCTAATATGCGTTAAAATAGCATAGATGGCTTTGCAAAACAGCTAAGTCAACACGTAAGCATTGAAGGATGTCTGACATAGTTCTTTTGGTGCCAGCTATAACAAGTTTGTCCGAATAAGTCATGTCTTCCAAAACTAAAAACTGACTACACTCTACAGAACTGCAAAAATAAATAGAAAATGTCCCACTGAATATGTTCCTTATAGGGGAAGTGTAATACCAACCTTGTGTTCTCAACTCCAGTTACCTGAGATCCAACGCAATCTGTGTCCGATTTCTCAGTGCTAACGTGGGGCTATGTAAAAGTGATTCTGGGCAACAAAGGCAAGGTAAGAGGTGCCACGATCCCTAACTCAATATTATGCTACAATGCTACTGTGATAAAATCAGCATGGTGCTAGCAAAAAAAAAAAAAAAAAAAAATTGAGGATCAGTGGAACAGAATAGAAGATGCAGACACAACTGCAAACACACTGAATCACCTTATCTCTGATAAAGGGGACAAACACATTTACTGGAGGAAAAGCAGCCTCTTTTATAAATGGTACAGGAAGAGCTGGCCTTTCACCTGTCGAAGACTAAAACTAGACCCCTGTCAATCACCATGCATTAAACTGAAGTCAAAATGGATGAAAGACCTAAATATTAAAGTGGAAACACTAAATCTACTGAAAGACAAGGTAGGTAGAAATCTTGAAGACATACATTTAGGCAGAGAGTTCACGAACAAAATCCAAACTGAATGAGAAATACTTCAAAGAATTAACAACTGGAATCGCATCTTATTAAAAAACTCTTTCACATCAAAAGAAATCACCAACAGAGTGAAAAGACAACCTACAGAATGGGAAAAAATAATAACCAATTATAACCTCAGACAAAGGACTTTTATACAGAATAAATAAAGAAATGAAAAAAAATCAGATGCTCAAATTCAAAGACCAGTCTAAAAATGGAAATCTGAGATGAATACATACTTCTCAAATGAAGCAATACAAATGGCAAATGAATATATGAAAATATGTTTAACATCACTGGTCATTCAAGAGATGCAAATTAAAACAACATTATTCCACCTCATCCAAGAGAGAATGGCTATCATCAAGAAATCAACCAATAACAAATACTGGAGTAGTCGTGGGAAAACCAGAACCTTTCTTGACTGTTGGTGGGAATGCAGACTGGTACAATCACTGTGGAAATCAGTGTGGAGATTCCTCGAAAAGATAGGATTAGAGGTCCCATTTGATCCAGCTATTTCCCTTTTGGGTATCTTCCTAGAAGAACCAAAAACATCATAGCATAGCAATATATGTACAATCATATTTATAGCAGTGCAATTTGTAATAGAAAATCCTGGAAACAATTCAAATGTCCATCAAAAAAGCACTGGATAAAAAAGATGTGGTTCTCTTTTTTTACACAATGGAGTACTACTCAGCCATGAAGAAGGATAAACTTGAGACTTTAAAAGTTAAATGGATGTTGTAGTCAGGGCTTGCAAGGAGAACAATTACATACAGGACACATAAGTTACAGTATTATTTATAATGGTCACCTAAGGAGTTGTATACAAAGGAAGTGCAGGAAATCTGTTCACAACACTAAAGATCCAGAAAATCCAGCTGAGGGCCTGGATTGCATGGTAATAAACCTGCATGAGTTTAGCTGAAAGCCTAGAGCCCATGACAATGACTCATGCAAGTCTGTTTCACGGATCTGTGCTGGGAAGGCCCAAAGGTTAGGGGTGGAAGCCAAATAGTCTATGCCAGCGTGATGAAGGATCTGTGTTAACAGGTGGAAGGGTCTGTACTTGAGCCAAGAAGTGATGCTCAAAATAAAGACCAAGGAGCCCCTGTAAAGCACCACAGCCATCCTCAGTGACAATGAGGTCCAGAGCTCCTCCGACAATGAGAACAGCTGAGTACATATCAGGAAGCCAGCGGGACACTTCTCCTGGAGATTAAACAGCACACATCTTCCCCTCAGGAACCAGGAAGCGATGACCAATGCAAAGACCAAAGCTCCCCCAAAGTGAACCGCAGCCATCCTCAGCAACGAGGGCCTAAGCTCTGCCAATGATAACAGCTGAATTTAGATCTGGGAAGCCAGCAGGACAAGCTCCTCCAGGAGGACCAAGGGCTCCAAACAATAACAACACTTAGGAGAATGCACAATGTTGCTCTTCTTCTCCAGGTCTCCTTTTGTGCTGGCAACAGTCCTCAGGTGGGCCATCCATGCTCAGCACAGCTGATTCAGTTCAGTTGGTGTTTATGTTGATTACCAGTTACTAATCCACTACAATGGATGCACCTTGAGACCATGCTCATAAGTGAAATAAATCAGACTTACATGTGCAAACATCATATTGTCTGCCTGGTGTGAGAAATCGAAAGAGTAAATAATTTCTAAACTGTACAAAAGACGCTGTGAAGTGGGAAGAAATTATTTAAAAGGAGAAAGGAACGAGGATGGAGAAAAGGGGAAGGAAGGAAGGGAGGGAAAAGGGAGACAAACAGTAACATTATCGGCTTATAAAGCAGGATGATAGAAACTTGACAATGGTTGCAATATTGCGTATCGTTATCTTCAAAATGGTTGTTTACATTAACAGATATTGACATGTAAAATTGATATAATCTTATGAGTATTAACTGTTCCTTCTCAATGACTAATACATTCAGCAGTGTGTTCATTTTAGTTATCTTACATATACATATATACAGATTTATGTCTTTTCCTTTTTCCTTCCCTCTTTCCCCCTTTTCCCTTCACAATTACTTTTGCTCTTCAAGCTGTTTTTTACCCTTACATAGTATTTATTGTAGATTTTGGATCATATATACTTTTTCAGTTTCTTACCCTAGGGAGACAATATGGTATTTACACATGTGGGTTTGATTTGTCTCACTTATGAGTATGGTCTCAAGTCGTGTCCATTTCCTTATAGAAGTCTCAATGCAATCTTTCTTAATAGCTGAGTAGTACTCCATTGTATAAAAATACCACACTTTTTTATCCTTTCTTTGATTGATGGGTACTTGGGTTGTTTCCAAGATCTGGCTATTACAAATTGGGTTTGTAATAGCCAGATCATGGGTGCACAAATATCACTTGTGGTATGATGTTTTCAATTCTTCTGGGAAAATGCCCAGAAGTGGGATAGCTGGGTTGAACGGGATCTCTAATCCTAGCTTCTTGAGGTATCTCCACACTGATTTCCACAGTGGTTGCACCAGTCTACACTCACACCAACAGTGGAGAAGCGTTCCTTTTTCCCCACAGCACCTCCAGCATTTGTTGTTGGTTAATTTTTTAATCGTGGAAATTCTTTCTGGAGTGAGATGGAATCTCAGTGTTGTTTTAATTTGCATTTCCTGAATGACCATTGATGTTGAACATTTTTTCATAGATTTATTTGCCATTTGTATTTCTTCCTCTGAGAAGTGTGTATTCATCTCAGATGCCCATTTTTGGATTGGGTCCTTGAATTTTAGGGGCCTGATTTCTTTTAATTCTTAATATGTTTTAGATAGAAGTCCTTTGTCTGATGGACAACTGGCCAAGATATTTTCCTAGTTGGTGGGCTTTCTTTTCACTCTATTGGAGATTTCCTTTGACATGCAAAGAATTTTAGTAAGATGAGATCCCAGTTGTTGATTCTGGGAAGTGTTTCAGGTGCAATTTGATTTTTGTTCATGAACTCTCTGCCTACACCTACATTGTCAAGATTTTTACCTACTTTGTCTTCCAGCAGATTTAGTGTCTCTGTTTTAACATTCGGATCTTTGATCCATCTTGACTTTAATTTAGTGCATGGTGATAGACATGGATCTAGTTTTAGTTTACAGCATATAGAAAATCAGTTTTTCCAGCACCATTTGTTAAAGAGGCTATATTTCTTCCAATGTACATGTTTGGCCCCTTTGTCAAAATGAGGTGGCTAAGTGTGTTTGTAATTGTGGCTGTATCTTCTACTGTATTCCATTGATGTTCATGTCTGTTTTGATTCCAGTACCATGCTGATTTTATCACAGTAGCTTAGTAGTACAGTTTCAAGCCGGGAATTGTGATGCCTCCTGCCTTCCCTTTGTTGCCCAGAATTACCTTTGCTATTCTAGGTCTCTTGTGTTTCCAGATGAAGACCCCCCAAAATCCACTAGAATACTTCTAGAAGTAATAACCAAATTCAGTAATGTTGCTGGATACAAGGTGAACACTCAAAAATCAATAGCATTCCTGTACACAAACAACAAAGTCACTGAGAGAGAAACAAGGGAAACCACACCCTTCACTATAACATCCAACAAATGAAATACTTAGGAATCAATCTAACAAAGGAAGTAAAAGATCTATACAGTGGTTACATTTTAAATATTTGATTGTCCATATTAACAAAGTTCAGTGTGATATTCCCACACATGCATTTAGTATACACTGACTAAATTCAATGTCCTTTTATCCAACCTCATCACCATTCATTAAAAGATACAGTCCAAATCTACATACTTTTAAAGTTGAAAAAATTATGTCTAGCATTGAAGTTTGATAGGTCACTATTGAAAACATTCTTCCATTAAAACATTTATATCATTCTCTTTCTCTAGCTGATTGCTGGAATTCCAGAGGTGAAAAGAATTTGGAGTTGAAAAATCAAAAATATATATATTTATGGAGGGCCAAGGAGTAAGAAAGTCTAGAAACACAAAAACTTCTAGGTATACATGGTAGCTACAAAAAAGTAAATAGGCTGGTTGTTGGCAGTGTTACAGAGAACTCAACGTGTCACATGAACGCTAAGATTAGAGTTCAAAATTGCAAGGAAAGGTCATGGAGGACATGATAGAGTGCAAGAGAGAAAAAACTTCATTCACCAGCTAATTCATTCTAGGAATTATATAGAGTTTTGTGTTTTGCTATTTTAGTCTTCAAAAGTCTGGTCAGATAAGTAGTATGCACATCTCTGGAGGATAATACTGGTTTCCTTAGATTGAGTCACTACTCTCGCAAGCAGTCCTGTGGGGAGTCATTGCCAGCATCTAGATGCCAAACTTCCTTGGCACATTTTTGCTTAGAATATTGCTTCTCTCTCTTTTATTTTGAATGAATACTTAGCAATCATTCCTGAAACACATTTCCAACCTTACTTTCTCTTTTTACACTGATCCTCAAGGGATAAGGCGAGGAGGGTCAGAGTGCCCTAATTTGAATTGCCTGTGTGTTATGGCTTGTGTCTAGATGTCCCCCCAAAGCCTCATGTGTTCATAGATGGGCATTGTGGAGGTGGCTGGATCTGGAGTGCGTGACGTTGGGATTGTTAAGTTCAGTGCTAGGCTCAAGGACACTAGGATTAAGGGTGTGAGTGCTACTGCCCTGAGAAGCCTAAATAGATAAAGTGGGCAGAAAGATGCTGGTGTGGTTCCTTGCTTGCTTGTTTTGCTGCCTTCTGTCCACCAGGAACTGTTTCTCCACTGCAATCCCTGTCTGCCATGTGACCCTGCCTTGGAGCCAGCTGATTACAGAGAGAAACCTCTACAAACTGTGAGTTACATAAATCTTTCTTCCTTTAACTTTGGGTGTTTGGTATTTTGTCTTAGCAATGAGAGAAAAATAACTGGGACACCCTGGAAGGTCAAACAAAAACACATCAATCCCTTCCTTTTAGCATTAACAAAAAATTAATATATTAATTACAAAATTGTCAAAATGTATTTTAAAACAGTAATTGCATAACAGGGTAAATGATTATCAAAGATAAATGAGAAAAGAGAACACGTGGAAGGAATAAATGAATTGCATACTGTATCAGATGGTGGTGTACACATGAGGTACTGACTCACTA
Source organism: Dasyprocta punctata (assembly GCA_004363535.1). NCBI lineage: Eukaryota > Metazoa > Chordata > Mammalia > Rodentia > Dasyproctidae > Dasyprocta > Dasyprocta punctata. Next base: position 38,055 of record RJWM01006206.1, on the reverse strand, counting down.
TCTAGAGACTTGGTTAGGCTCAGAGAGAAATGGAAACAGCAAGCCAAAAATAAAGACAATTATAATAACTCTTACTTTTATAATTATGTAAATATGTACTTAAATATGTATTTTTGTCAGCCACTATTGTATCTATATATCTATACCATCTATATCTATATATGTAACTATATTCGTATCAACAGTAACCAAATCTAAAGGAAGAACTTATTCAATCAATACAACTTCATTATAAGACAAAAATTCTAACTCTTTGCTAGGCTATGTTAAATTAAATTTATGATTTTCAAAATATATAGTACTAGTCATAAAATTTATGGAAAACTGAATATATACTTCTCTGTCTTAAAAAGCCTTTTGACAATAGTTTCATTGATTCTAAACATTATATTATCAAGTGAAATGTCTGTGAGGGACAGTACCACAGGTTTTACCTCCCCTCACTGAAAGTGCGTGTTCTGTTCCCTGGCTAGTTGGAAAATGAGAGCGTGATGCTCTAAATTCTCTCTCGTGGGAGTGGACTCCTGGACCCTATTACGGGATTTTTTCTGTAATTACAGGAAATCATGGAGTAATCTGCTCATGTAAGATATCCACTTTTTTCATTTTTGCTGCACAATTTTTACATACGTTAACTACTTTGTGGCAGGAAAAAACTCAGGAATACCTTAATAACAGGAAAGATAAAATAAGCTTCCCTAACCCTGTGGCAGACAGGTGATTTCTTCCTGCTCCCACCTGCACCGCATTGCTGGTCAGGTACTGAGTCAAGCTGAAAGTTCAGACCCCTTCACATCTGCCTCAAGGGAATTCGGAACATAACTCCTGCTGTCTCTGCAGCAAAAGGGGAAGACAGTTTAAGCCCAGAAAAGACTTAGAGAATTCTACTCTCTATTGGATATTATTAGAATCTCACCTCGGGTTCCATGGGCTGCATTGTATTTATTTAGAATGACTCAGCTCAATTCTGATTTTAATGATCTGTGTCTAACATCAACCATCAATTGTTCTCATTAATCTACAGCTTGATACTGAACACTGATGTATATGTTGACAAAAATAAACCAGACTTAATGAATAGTTAAATTGAACCATGCATGAACTTGATGAGCTTGTATATTGATAATTTGTCATTTCTAAATTGAATGGTATCTTAATGTGGGCAACAAGGTTTGTAAATGGAGGCTAACCTGTTATCTCTACTAAAATACATCATTTGATAACAGCATTGCTTAATTGACACCCATACGGTTGTAATGACAACCATTTGTTCCTTAAATATGAGAATGCTTCTTGGGAGAAGTAATTGCTATTATGAAGTAAGTTTTCCTAAATTGTTGTTACTCACTTTTAATTAGTAGTGGAGTAATTTATTCCATGGTAATCTATTATTTCATGAATTATATGCTGTATCTGATTCATTAAAATATTAAAAACCTAGAGGGTAATCTCTATCCTTAACATTTCAGCTTCCTTTCTTTACAATATCCTAAGCAAAATTCATGCATAGTATTATTCATGGCATAAGATACTTTGCATAAAATCAGTTAAATTCAATGTTATTTGCAGTTGACTTTGAATTCAGAACATCATCAAACAAAAGAGTTCGATGTAGGAAAAAGTCAAAATAAGTCACAAGCCAGAATATTTTCCTCTTCTGATAAAGAGATCATCTACATACATCTCATACCTATTGTATGTAAAAATGTATGACATTTACATATGAATGTGCATATATGTGTAATACTGATATTTCTGTGTGTGTGCATATGCATTTACATATACCGATGAACAGTTCAAGATACTAAAAAAGTTTTATCTCATAATAAGTGGGACAGGTTTTTGTTGTTGTTTTTCTATACCATACTTTGAATAGAAATCTCATGCCAAGGATACAGTAGTGCAATTATTTACTGCTAATTGAATTTTCAAATTTATAACCTTAATCTGTGACTGCTGAAGCCCTAAATGAAATGTGTCAATTAGAAATTTTATGGAAATTGTTTTCTTTTTATCCAAAAGCACAAAGAAAAGTATTTCCATAATTGAAGTACTTTCCTACTTCTTAAATTTTTTCAAAATACATTTGTTGCATAATAATTATATTATCTGTTTTGAATGCTCATGTTTCTTATTCAAAACTTCTCATCAGACCCGGAACTCATCACGCATTCATAGCGCAACTAACTCTCCTCACTTCTCCCACAAATCCAAAATACTACCATGAAAACATAAATTGAAATATGTCCAGGTCACAAATTGAAAGCCTCACCTAATGTTATACATCTAATAGTTTCATTAATCAGAACATTTCTAAATTGCAAGAAGCTCTTTATATAGTTTAAACTTCGAACCTAAGCAAGAATCTCTTTCAGAACATTTCAGATACATTGCTATTTAGCTTCTGCTTGAACTAAATGCTTCAGTAGACAGTTCTTTCCATTAATAAAATCTCAAATTTTAGGACTTTTTAAATATCTCTCTTGAAATTTCTGATGCAATGCCTCAATTTTGCCTTACACAAAGCAGCTCTTATGATACATAAAGTCAGTAATCGTGTTCTCTTTAATATTCTTCACTCAAACCAAATACATCATAAATCACAGGCTGTTCATAGTGTGACTTGCTTCACAGGTTCCTTAAACGTCCCAGTCACCTTTGTTGGGTCATATTTTAATTAGTTATTATCTTTTATGACTTAATGCCTTGGATTTTGTAGATAATAGCTTTAGATTACCTTACTTTTCCTTTTGATACTTACATTTGTGTAATAAAAACTTTTCCTGGTTTTCCATAATATTTATATTACTGATTCTCCCTGTGTTTTGTTTCAAATAAAATTTTTTCACACAGTTTATATTAAATCCTAATTCTCCTACGTGGTTGAGATGAAAGACAGATAATGAGAAAACAAAGAAAAACGTGACAGCATTTAAGAAAGAAAGAATACCATCTGGCATTAAATCCAACAGAAAGATTGAGGAAGATGAGGATTGGAAGTGAAGAGAAATCACAGAGGATGGGATTTACGGATCAGAACTGCAGCACAGATGAGATGTACAATGCAGATATTAAGAGATCAAGGAATAGTAGAATAAGTATAAGAAATTTCCTCAAAGTTTTGGAATGAAATAGCATGAGAGCTAGTCATTCTTAGGGGAAAAAATACACTAGTGGTTTATTTTTGTTTTGTTTTGCTTTTTTCTTTGGACAGAGGAGAGAGGAAACAAGTTTACTGTTCAGGAAAAAGGGTTAGGGAGTTTTCTGCTTCCTTTTATGGTTATAGTTATTTGTGTACTGACATTCTATGAGCTCTGTTGCAAGCATTTTGAGAGTGGGATTGATTCCCATTTGACTTCTTAGCACTGTTTCATTCACAAAATAGGCACAACACAGATATTTGTTGAATTGAATTGTGCTGTTTCTCCCGATGGACATGTTCCTTCAAAGATTGCTGTCAGTAATTCTGCAATCACAGCAGCAACTTTATTTCATTTTATTGTTTATTTTTACCTTGGTCTATAAAAAATAAAATAAGGACAACAGAAGAGCAAAAAGAAATTGAGAGAAAGAAAAGTTGTGTAACTATATCTGAAAAATTTTGTTTTTAGTGTATCTGCTTATATAGATGAAATAGGAAGGGTCGCCAAGGAAATTAGCGTAACTAGAGAAGGAAAACAAAGACTATCCCCTGTAGTGCACCAATATTAAGAAGTGAAAGAAAGGACAATAAAAGTAGTGGGAAAATAAGCAACCAGTGAGAGAACAAACAAACAGTGGAGTGTGGCATTCTAAAGTCAAAAGAACGAGATATCGCTAGTATCATCTACCGCTCCTAATTCAAGTGAAATGAATAGAAACTGATGGTAATGTTCAAGAATTTAAAAGCCATAGAATTCTAGAATTTCTACCTCTTCTACACCACTGTGACGAAGACTTTGTTTTAGTTCTATGGTCTCTTTAGAATTGTGCTTACATATCTCCTATTTTGCCTTTCAAAGACCATACATTAGCATGGTCAGTATTACTATTTGCATTAGTCATAAATTCATTTCACAAATGCTGAATAAGCACCTAGTGCATGCCGGGTACTTTGTTGAGACTTTGAGACACTTCACTAACAGGGAATGCATTGAATAAGTCTTGCATTCATGGAACAGAAGTTATTCATTCGTTGTTTATCCAAATGCCATTTTCATACTCCTTACATATGGAATTCTCCTCTTAGGTACTGGCTAGTGTTGTGCTGAATTCATTTCTAATTATAAGCAAAGAACACTAACTTGCTAAAGAGTGATTCTATCAATGGCCTCAGCAATCAGAGGATGGACTTCTGCAAAAAGTGCCATGTTTCTTTAAAAAGAAATCCATGGCAGTAAAAATGTCACTACTTCTGGACTGATGTCATTGATGAGAGCTCTGAGATTGTGAGACGAGTAATAGGGAAGGAAAAAGCAAAATAGCTGCTGTGTGGAAACATGGAAATTAAACTGCATTTGTCTTCAGTATCCTTAATGTTTTGCTTCTTAGGCTCCTCAACCCTTGTTGTGTCTGTAGTTAGATGTGTCTAGCAGCCAAACAGATCCCACCGTAAATTTTATAGCATAAATAAAATGATTCCCTGTTGGATAATATCAGTGAAAAGTGATGGGGTAAGGAGAAAATAAATGAACTGAGTAGTAGCAGAAAGGTGGTAAAAAGCGAGGTCATCCAATGTAAAGTTAAACATAATATATTTGATACATTGTGGTGAAGATATAGGGATCAAAGCATGACATAACAATGAAACCAAATTTGGAATCAAATTGCAAGCATGAATCTTTTAGGACCACAAATGTATATAGCCCACTTCTGACCATGTTCTCTAAAGGAAGGAATAATATTTTGGGGTCACACTGCAGCCTTCATTTGGAAACACAAAAATTAGATAAAGCTGGAACTAGTGGTACGTACCTACCATCCCAGTTACTCAGAGGGTGAGATAGGAGAGTTATGAGTTCCAGGAAAGCCTGGGAAACTTAGAAAGATCCTTTCTCAAAATAAAACTACCTACCTACCTACCTAACTAAATCAATAAATAAATCAGGCTGGGGAAACTGTTCAGCACTCCCTGGGTTGAAATCCAAATGTCATAAAAAACAAACAAACTCATAAACAAAGATGAGCAAAAGAGTTTAAAAGTAAAACAAATCCCTTAGAGAACAAGAGCAATTAAATATATTCATTTATGAAGAAGGTCTTTTGAAGTATGTGTGCTATTATTTTCAGCCTGCATAAATCAGCATGTGAAGGCAGAGTTTCTGTTTTCAAAATTAATGTCTGAAAAATCTACCCTGCCCTTATGGGATATGTAAGGAAAAAGCATGGGCAAAAGTTAACTAAACATCAAGAGTAGAAAAAAAAAATAACACATTAGGAAGAAGTAGAAAAGTAAAATAAGAGAATGCCAAGACAAATCACTACAAATTCAGCAGAGCATTTCTCACGTCATTATAATCATCCTGTAGGTATAAAGTAACCCAGACTGAAGTGCCACTTACTCATCATCTATCTGTCTGTGTATCTATGAATCTGTCTGTCTCTCTATCTATCATCTATCTGTCTGTCTATCATCTATAAAATCACACCTTTCAAGTTGTAGTTTCTGCCTCACATTTCAGCAAAGATGATTTGTCTCCTCTAAACAAGCACATCACTTTGAAGAAGACTTCAGAAGTTGTGGTGACTTCTTACTATAAAATCTGTGGCAGAATAAAAAGTTAAAGAAATGTATCATTAATTTCATTTTGAGTATGTTAATAAGATAAATAAAATATGCATTTAGATTTTAAGTCAAAAATTTTTTTTTCTGTAGTGATTTTCTGTGACTTGTAGTAAATATCAAGTGGGCAGGAGTGGATTAGTATGTATGACTGCTCGTAAGAAACAGTTTGCCATTAGGAGATAAGGAATGTGATACAAAGATGTGAGCAATTCAGAAGGTGATGTGGTTTTAAAACAGGAATTTAGAAATCTGTGATTCGGCAAGATCATTTTAAATAGGAAAGGACGTTTCCAATGAACCCTGATTTTTAAAAATAGTATCTTAGTATCTATTTTCATGTTAATCTCTTATTCATGTTAGGAAATTTCATAGAAATTTGGGCAAAGAGACCAGTAGCATTCTAGAGTGTTCCTACATAAATACCACTCATTATCAAAGCACCTTCTAGCTGAAGTCAATTTCTTGACTAGTCAAATCAGCACTGATAGAATTCAGAAAGAAGAGTGTGGAGTATAAGGATAATCTTATACGGTCTTTTAGAGACAAAAATCACTGTCATTTGAAGAGTTACTGATTTGATTTATATCTCAAACAATCATATAAAACCACTCAAATTTCAAAAACACAGTACCTATTAAATAAATTGAGGTATTGAGAACTGAATAATTAACTAGAAAACTTTTTTAGAAGACTGTGTTAAAAGTGATTTAGAGTTAAAATTATAATGAAATAATTTCAAAATGTAGTTCTGATAATCTAAAATTGCTTTAGTCAGCCCTTCATATTCAGGAAATAAGTCAGGAACCAATGGGTACCAGAGGCTGGGAAATCTCACCAGCATAGCACTGCAGCCCAATTGGCCAATAAAAGAATGAGTTATTATTTGATCAAAACATTGAGCCGATCACATCATTTGCTATTACATTTCCCATTTTTTTTTAATTTTTTTAAATTTTTTTTATTTAAGTGAAGAAAAACAAAACAAAACAAAACTAAAAAAAGAGACAACATATATAGTAAAAACAACAAGCAAAAGAGACAAATGACCAGAGTAAATACACAACACTGCAGGTTTACAAAACCGGAAGATAGAAGCTTGACAATGGTTGCAATATTGCGCATCGTTATTTTCAAAATGGTTTCTTACATTAACAGATATAGACATGCAAGATTGATCTAATCATATGAGTATTAATTGCTCTTTCTCAATAACGAATACATTCAGCAGTATTCTTTTTAGTTATCTTACATATACATATACACAGGTTTATATCTTTTCCTCTTCCCTTTTCTCTTTCCGCCTATTCCCTTCCCGATTATCTTTGCTCTTTGAGCTGTTCTTTACCCCCACGTAGTATCTATTATAGATTTTGAATCATATATACTTTTCCATTTCTTACACGAGGGAGACAATACGGTATTTACACATGTGGGTTTGATTTATCTCGCTTATGAGTATGGTCTCAAGTCGTGACCATTTACTTATAAAAGTCTCAATACAATCTTTCTTAATAGCTGAGTAGCACTCCATTGTATAAAAATACCACATCTTTTTTATCCATTCTTTGATTGATGGGCACTTGGGTTGTTTCCAAGATCTGGCTATTACAAATTGGGTTGTACGTTTCCTATTTATTTAAGTTAGTGCTAAGTAATTAATTGCAAGTACATATACATTAAAAACAATAGCAGAAACATTACCTCCTTTAGGATGTCAAGGGAATTCCTTGATCTTTCTGATGGTAAAAATAATTTAAAATTTGAAAGATGAATGTCAAATATAGGATTGATATATTCATAAATAGAAAAAAATCCAAGTGTGTGTTGAATTGTAAATACCAGCAGTTTTGATTTTGGAAAGAATTTAGACTCTGAGACAGACAGCACAACTGCAATAAAATCCCTGTCTGGATGGAAGGATTTAACAACTACTGAAATAAACAGGATTTCAGAATTCAAGGGATGCAAGTTTCTTTCTCTGTGTGGCTGAATGAGAGCTATAAAACAGAAACAACAAAAGCAATGCTACAGTGTGAACCCCAAAACAGTGATTGCATGCAACTAAGTTTATTGAGCAATTCAGGTGTGATACTAGAAAGCAGAGTGAAAGTACGTATTTAAATGGTCAGTCCCAACGGCTAGGTATGAAAAGAAAACATGGGAGAAGGTTCAGGGAAAGGTCAGGAGATAGGCGCTTAAGGTACCTTCTTTTCTCTGCCAAATCTGTAGACACAGTGATTTTACTTCACTGTTCTTCAGTGTACATAAGAATATTAGCCAAAGTACATCAAAAACAAAGACATTCACACACATGCATTACACACACTGATAATTATTATAGAATGAATGTTGTGTTCTGTCAAAATGTTGAAGTGCGATCATCCTGGAGGATGGCATTTGGAGAGTAGGTTCTTGGGAGGTGGCTAGGTTATGTAAAGTCAGGGTGGTGCAGCTCCTATAATGAGATCGATGCCCTTTTAGGTAGATGCTGCCTCAGAAGGCAGTTCTTTTGATGCTACGAAGAGGGGCTTTATGAGAACCTCATGCATATTGAATTTGGGATAACTGGCCTCCAGAATGGTAAGAAATGAGTGTCTGTTGTTTAAAACCCTTAATCCATTACATTTTCTTGCAGTGACCCTGTTCAAGAAAATAATGCAATACTTCAGATTCTCTTCCATGTTATTTATTTATGTGGAACTAAAGACATACTGAAGGGCAATACAAAGAAAATAAGACATATTTGACATTAGCTTAATGACTATCATTGATCCATTCACATGATTTAATATTGTTTATATTTTATTGCATTATCTTTACTATAAAGGTTTAATAAAACATAAATGTTAAAGTGTCTTTTTTCAAAATTGTTTAATCTTATAGAACATGACAAAAATAAATCAGAGCTTTTTTATGTTCTTGGGCACAGCAGATCATGCTAGCTTGAGTTTGAAGAAAAGATTTACAAAGTTTGAACTGACTAAAAAGTCCACCCAAAGTGTCATTTGTTCAGAGTTAGAGATTTTAGAAGGTGATTGGTCATGGAAGCACTAAACTCATTACTAGACTTATTCCTTGATGAATCCATAGCTGAAAGTACTGTTAGAAGCTGGTTCCTGGTTGGAGGGGGTGAGTCACTGGGCATGGAACCTTGTCTTGTCGCTCACTCATTCCTTCTTTCTCTGATTTCCAGCTGCTTTGAGCAGTTTTCTTCAATCAGGCACTTCTTCTGCCATATTGACTCTGCCATGGAACCAGCCAGCCATGGAGTAAGACCTCTGAAACTGTCAACCAAATATGCTTCCAATTCTTTAATTGCAGGTATTTGGTACTTTGTACCAATGACAAGAAAGCTGATCAACACAGAAAAGTGGGGTGATTGCTGTGACCATGTGATTCAGAAGCCCTTGGAACTGGTTTTGGGGAGGAATTTGGAAAGGTTTGGAGGTGAGGGCTGGAAAAGTCCTAGAATACTGTAAGCAGGACTTGATGGGCAACTCTAGTTGGTCATCAGAATACACTGAAAAGAATGTGGAGAGTAAAGCCCAACCTCACGAGGTTCCACATGGGAATAAGGACTCTGTTGAAAAGACACCAGATTTCATATATGTAATATTCAGTCAAAGAACTTGTCTTTATTTTGCCCATATCCTGGTATTTTGTATGAGGCTAAATTTAAAAGTGGCAAACTGAGGAATCTAGTGAAGAAAATTTTAAGGAAGCTTGATGTTCAGGCTGTGTCATGGGTACTGCTGGCTTTTGCCATGCAGATTTACCATGCAAATTAGGAACAAAAATAGAACAGGAGGATGTGAAAATTTTGCAGCCAACCAGAAAGCAAGTAGATGTGAGGTTGGGGACAAGGAAAGTGTGGTAACTGAAAAGATTGGTGTCACTCAAAAGAAGCCAAAGACTGGACAGCAGGGCAGATGCCTCAGAAGGGTCTCAGGAATAGATCAGATCCCAAACTTTATTGGTGTCAAGGTGCAAAAGGGTAAGCTTCTTTGAAAGATTTTGTTGTGAGACCAGAGGACTCAGGACTCCAACCTCAGGGTTCCTAGGGAAGTATATACCTGAACTTTGTCATCTAGGTACTCAAAGTCTGCTGCAGTCATGATCCAAGGGGGCCTAGGTACTGCTGAAGCTGGTGGTAGATTTTGGGATCATTCAGGTGGTGTGAGTTGTGCAGCCATGTAGAATGCAAGAGTTAGGGGTCATGGAGGCTTCCATTCATATTTCAAATGAAAACCTGGGATGCCAGGAAGAAACATGTGGCAGGATCACAATCCCTTCCCGGAACCCCTAAGATGGCAACAAGCAAAACTGTTAGAGTGGAGACAGGGCTGCAATGGAGTCTCAGGAAGCTGAAGAAGCCAGTAATTTGGTACGTTGGTTGAGTAATTTTGCAGGCAGCAACCAGAGCCAGTCCAAGAGAGAGTATGTGTGCTGGAAACTTTATGGGTGGGATACCTGAGTGTGTGGTGAGCCCTTTGGAGTTCTCATCTCACCACAACCTGACCCAAGTTCTTGATGTAGAGCTACTGCATTTAATTTTGCCCTGCTGGGTTTTGGTCTTGCTTTGGTCAGATTCCTTTCTATCCTACTCTTCCTCTCTTTTTGAATGGGAATATATATGCGGTGCCATTGCATGTGGGAAGTATTTGACTTTTTTTTTAGATTATTACAAGTGTTCAGAATTAAAGGTTTGCATTGAATCAGAGGAAGTAAACCTTGGATTTAGACTTTTAGCAATGCTATGACTGTTAAAATTTTGGCAATGCTTAGAGATGGACTCAACACATATAGCATAATAATATAGACACTAGGATTTTGAGGCCCACTGGAAAAATGCTATGGCTTGTATTAAAATTGCCTCCCCAGGTCTCATGTTCTCCAAGGTCGGGCTTCTGGAAAGTGATTGGATTGTAGAGCACTATGTTCATCAGCAGACTCATCCACCCATGAGTTCATGCCTGAATGTGTTGTTAGCAGGCAGGACCTGTTCAGAGGGGTGAGTGGCTGGAGCTGGGCTGGCAGTGTGTGTTCTCGTCCCCACCCCACTTCCTTTGCTCTCTACTGTTGGCTTCTGTGAAGTGAGCCGCTTTCCTTACTGCCCTCTCTTCACTCAGTTTCTGCCTTGGAGCCAGACAAATACAGACTGAAGCCTCTACACCATGAGCAAAATAAACCTCCCCTCCTTTACTTATGGGTGTCAGATATTTTGTTGCAGTGATTGGAAAGTGTCTGATGCATTTGCATAATACAGGAGATAAGAAGTGAATTTTGTCATCTAGACTCCTATATTCTGAATTGTTGTCTGACAGGGGCTAAGGAAAAGGGGGGAATAAGGAGTACTTAGCATCTGTAGACTTCTCTTGGATTATCTCTAGTAAGAAACTGGATGTCACCAGTCTGGCAACTTCTCTCCCTCATTGGGATAAGTAAAGGAGGGGAGCAAGAAGCCTGTAGAATTTCTCTAGAAAATAACATGAACAAATGCAGAATGGACAAGAATACTCTATATGTCCTGCAAAGAAGTAGGGAGTTTACCCTTGAATCCTTACAGTCTGACTTCAATACACAAAAGCATCCTGAAAATGGTGTGTGTGTGTGTGTTCACACTTTATTTTTCTTAGATTGAGTCCAGGGCCTGAGTGTGTGCATTTTTCTGAGATGGGCCCAGAGTTTTGGCTATGGTTTCCATGGAATCAGTGCTTCTAAAATACTGAAGATCCACAGACTGAATTATTCATTCTGTTACTCAGTAAAATAGATGATGGGAATGAGTTGTTTTCCTCATCAAGTCTAAATGAATAGGTCAAATCTTTTGGATATTTGATATGAACTACTAATAGATTAGGTGTGCATTTAATTATTTGTCCATACATTTCGTTAGCTGATTTCAGGAGCATGTTCATTTTACGTGATACGTTTGGCCCTTAATTACATTTGGTAGTTCTGCCTTCCACATCTCTAAACACAGGAGTAGAGTGTCATTGTTATGATACAAAGCAACCAGATGGACCTTCCCATAGCCATTGACATGAACTCGTCTTTGTAGTAATTTTAAACAAGGATTCCTTGTGAACACTGTAAGTGAATAAGAATAACGTATATAAGAGATACCAAAAAGGGTTCTAAAAAATAACAAAAGTTGAAGTGGGATCAGTAATTATCAGTTGAAACAGTGGCTTAAAGCAATGGTCCCCTCTCATCTTCTGTTGTTTCCTAATCAAGTGTCATTCCTTTGTCCCCTTCCTTTTAGTGTCAATACTGTGACACATTAAAGATGTCTGAACATGAAGAAATGCACCTTTCCACTTCATATTGAAGTGTTACATTGTGTACACAATTTCAGATGTAAAAGATCCGTGTATTTTGTGCCTTTATTCATTTAGTGAACATTTATTAAATCCCTTCTAGATCACAAGTGTTGAGTTGGGTTCAAGAAATGTAGATACAGCATGAATAAAAGATCATAGTTTTGCAGTTTAGTCACGTATTCAAAGCATGGTTATGCACACATTATTTTACATTCATGCATAATAAAATATTATATAACATAAATTTATAGTGTAGTTGAAAATTACATTTAAAAATACATAATAATTGAAATAGTTAAATTATGATAAAATGAATATAAAGCGTGTAAATAGAAATATTTGAATATATTCAGGCTTACTTTAAACACTACAAGTTAAAATAGACTTTCATTTATATTTAAAAATTATTCAAAACCGTTTTTTAAATTTAATATGAGGAAATACTTTAAAAATTATAATACAGTGAATACTTATTATGAAGCAAAAACATGTTTTAGTCATTGTCAAAACTGTGCATATCAAAAGAAAATAAAATTGTTGACCCTTTCTCGTATAGTATACATTGGAGGTGCAAAAAGCAGCAAAACTTTCTTTTTACCTAATTTTCCTGTGGGAGTTAAGCATAAGAAGATCCATTAACTTCCCAAGGTCAAATTTTGCATCAATAGCTGCTCAGGAAATGGAAGACATCTTTGATTTTTAAATCATTTATCGTAACCATCTTATAACAACTATACTTGGCAGAAATTCAGCACCATAGTTAATGGCTTTCTGCATTTTTCAGCCAAATAAAGTAATAGTAAATAATAATTGCTACATTTCTGTGAAGTCCTACCAACAGATTATCCTCCATTCCTCTTTATGCAAACCTAAACCAGATAGAATTTCCACAAAGAACAACATACCTTTGGTGAAATATATGGCTTTTAGGAAAAATTGTAACAATGTCTCCAGACATCATAAATTAAGGCAGTTCATTAAGAACATTGTAACTATATTGATTTTTATTGTATTACACAGGACTAATAAAAATAGAGAAAATAAAAGACTTAAAATTAACAACATTTTTTTTCATTTTAGAACAATCTTGGAATCTAGTGACCTTAATAATAAATGTCATATTTATGCTTTTCACTAAACTCCGATAAAAACTACCTACAGTCATGCTTTGTTCCATGCAATATTAAGTAGAGACCAAGAGATAGGATTATTACGGATGAGAGAAGATATATGTTAAAGAGCATATTTTTTTGTAAATGACAGACACTACAAAGAGTGGTATATACTTTCATGATGTATCCTCTTTCTTTCTCTCTCTATACACACACATGAACAAACACACGTATACATATATTTGCACTAAATCGTTTTGTTTCTAAGAAATATTTAAAGTATAAATTTAAGAAATATTCAGAACCCTACAACAAAAACAAAACGTGGTAAGGAGCCCAAGAAACTACCTGGGAGACTCTGATGATGTCATGACTGTCTGGCATCACATTTCTATGCTTCTGTTGTAGTCAGGGGTTACATGGAGAACAACTGCTACAGGACACAGTGTTTGTAATATTATTTTATAATAGTCACCCAAAAGTATACACAAGAAAGTGCAGGAGAATCTGTCCACAACACGAAGACCCAGGATAGCCGAGGGCCTGGATCCCACAGCAGTATCATGCAAGAGTCCCACTAGAGACCCAAATGCATGACAATGCCTCCCACAGTACCAACTGGAAATCTAAGAGCCCCCAATAAGGACTCACGCCGGTTTATTTACGGTTCTGTGCTTGGAAGGCCACAGGTCAGCGGTGGAACTAGAAAGTCTATGCCAGTAGGGTGAAGGAGCTGTGCAGTGGGTTGAGGGTTCTACGTAGGAGCCGAGAAGTCACGCTCAAAAGAAGAAGCAGGGCTGCCCTGCAGAGCACCACAGCCATCCCCAACGGCGACGAGGTCCCGCGCTCCTCCAACGATGGAGAACAGTTGAGCACAGGTCAGGAAGCCCAGCGTGACAAGCTTCTCCAGCACACAGCCTCCCCTCCGGAGCCAGGAAGCGATGCACAATGTGAGGAGCAGAGCTCCCCCAAGGTGAACCACAGCCACTCTCACTGATGAGGTCCCGAGCTCCTCCGGCGATAATGGCCAAGTCCATATTGGGGAAGCCAGCATGACAAGCACCTCCAGGAGAACCAGCGGCTCGAACAGCAACTCTTGGAAGAACCCACAACACCTGGCTCTTCTTCTTCACGTCCCTATTTATGCTGGCAACTTTCTTCAGGTGGAGCATCTTTAACTCAACACCAGCTGAATTAATTCAGCTGGTGCTAAGTTGACCACCAGTTTGTAATCCATAACAGCTTCTTTTCCCTTTTTCACAGCAGAAAATAACATTTTTCATCTAATAATTTTCCTTCTTGTTTATTTTCCCTTCTTTTCCTTTCCTTTTTTCTTCTTCTTGAACTGCTTTATGTATTTTACTTTTTAGTTATCCATCTTCTACCTCCATCTGCCAGAAGTTTGAGATACTTTAGGTAGGAAAATATGGAATTAAAAAATATCTAACACCTAACCTTTTGTATAGTGTTCAGGAATCCAATTAGGTCAGTGCTCTTGGGTGTAGATATACCTTTAAGAATATTTAACATATAAATAGACACAGGCATTCTCTCACAAAAGGAGTCCATTTGAAAACTGTGCTTTGAGTAGTTTTGGAAGCTGTCTTTCAGTGTGTGTGTCTCTGTTTGGCATGCAAGGCAGAGGTACATGGGGTACTATGTGAGATCTACTCAATTCAAGACGTAAATCCTTCAAGCCTAGTAGTCATCTAGGTAACTTTCCGGGTTGGAAAAAAAATGTTTTGAATCTTAAAGGAACTTCAAAAATTTATTTCATAGGAGTTGTATTTGTTCACTAAGAATGAAATTTACATTCCACAAAGTATGTATAAAGGAAAACGGGTATAAAATTGTCAAACTGCCACTCATATTTTTTTTTGAAGTCAGTTTACTGACTTGTGTTTATGACAATGTGCTAAAATTACAGTCAAGAAGACTAAGAGCATCAAAAAGGGAATTTGCTTTCAGAGGTGAACAACCTAGAGGAGATAAGACTAACACGGCAATGTGGAAAAGATGTGCACTGAAAAGAAAAGATTTAGACAAAAGAAAGAGAAAAAATGGCAACCAAAAGCACTGATCAGGACACTTTAGAGTACACTTTGGAAATCTCATATAAGATTTCAGTTTCCCTAGTAAGTCAGTCATGTGAAAGGGATAGTGGGCAGAAGAGGAAGTTTTGAAAGATTTGCTGAGGGAAGATGCCCTTGGAGATCAGCCTTGGTGAAGTCCCAATGACAGAAGCCGCATTTGCTCTCCTTGTCTACCACAAACCTCTTTCCGTCTTTTCTTCTTGTACTGCTGATGCTGGAACTTTGGAGCTGGGGAACTTTCCTGTAATCCTGTCTGTCCCTTTGGCCTCTGGCTTCATGGATGCCAACCTGCAGACTGTATGTCAAACAGAAGATAGGTGTGACCCCTGCCAGTGTGATCCCTGACAAAGGTGTCCCCCCAGTTCTGCCGTCTCAGGACGGCAGACTCCTCTGTCTGCGCGTGTTGTTATAGGAATCACGTCTCAGTGCTTTGCCTCTGACCTGTTCAGCCAGTTGGTTAGCACCTTGTTCCCTATGTTGCAACAGTGTAAGATAAACAGAGAAATGGCTGTGTCATACAGTTGAATCCTGACAGAAACATTAAATTAACTACACAATGTTGAAACTTTGAATGTTTGAAAGCTTTTGAATTAATTGCATAATATTTTATACCAGATTGATATTCTCCACTGTTTCTCTTAAACCTATTAAGACTGAATTACATTTCCCACTGGATGGTATAAGAAGGCAGCCTGGAAGTGCTCAGAAAGTATCACGGTGGGAGTTAAAAATAGGTGAACCTCCAAGGAGTGGAGATCTGACCTCATCATTTCAAGTCTGCCATCCTACTCGTGTTATAGCACATGAACGGAAGCAAGGCAGTGTACGAGTGTTTTAATCAGAGGAATAAAGTAATAGAGAAACCATCTTGATTTCTCCATTCTTACCAAAAATCATTAAGCTTTCTTTTGAATGTAGAAGCAAAAAAAGAATACAGAGCAAATATAAGCGTGTGATTGTTTCTGGTTAGTTGCCTCATTTGACTGAGAAATCACAGTGATAGGAAAAACCACGACAAAGTAGTTGGTGAATTCCTTTTTAATCATTTTTGAGACATTGAGTATAATACTATATCTGAAAGAAAAAGTCAACCGTGAATTAGGAATTATCATTTTGTTAGTTCTTTACAATCTATTACATGTGCAATAACTTTGTTCCTGGGACCTAATCTGTGGTCATTTTACTAAAAGAACATCAGACTGTGGATATCAACGAAACCGTGAACAGAGACACGCACTCACCCTGAAGAGGTTTATTCTGGATTTCCCCAGCACAGGTAGTTCTATGTCAGCAAAATCATCGGCCGTGGAGTTCATGGGAGGAAGTCCCCGCCCACGTCCAGCTAACAAGCTCTGCGACTGAACCTGCTCTCCACCCTCTCCTCCCTGAGCAGATGAGGGCCGCTCTCCACGAAGACCCAGGGGTTCACAGGCGAGCCGCTCAGGCGGCCGCCACTGCCTCCCGCGCTGGAGGTCGCGAAGCCCCCACCAGTCACCTGGTGTTTTACTGCTCAGATATGAAGAGTGAAATCCTGATTTTTACAATGAAAGGCTTGCAGGGACATTAAATTATAGCACTGTGTTTTCGGAGCGAGCAAAGAGCCCGGGAAACCAAGACTCATTGTGTTTCTATGTTCCTGTTAAAAACTTACATTCTCCAGACTGGAAAATGAAATCCTTCAAACTTCAGGATGAATACTTTATTAGAACCAAATTACTTTAGACCAAGAAGAAAGGACTATGCATTAGTTATAATGGTTTCCACTTGTAAAACAACTATTCTAGATGAAACAAGTTGGATGAAGAAAAATATTCTTCAGAGTATTAGGACCATAAAATGCTTCAGAGTATTAGAACAATATTTCATTGAAGGATCATCTTAAGCATAATATAAAAGTATTTAGAAAATAAGTAAGAGTATAATTTTCTTGATATTCAAAAGCATATCTAATCTATAATGCATACACTTTGGAGAAATAGCACGTAGTTTTTTCGATGTCTGTTGCTTACTGAGTATGTGTTTCTATTACAGTTGGAAAAAAAATCTATTCCTTTCTATACAAAGTATCAGCAGCAGTGTCTTTTTTTGTGGGTGAAACTAACTTTTTTAGTTAAATACCTAGACAGTTGCCCACCCTAAGCCCAAGATTCTCATTTTATAATACAAGAAATCTAGCATCAAATGGTTAAGTAACTGCTCTAATGATACAGATACAGTAGTTGGCAAGGAATATGGGGTCTTAACTTTGAGAATCCTTGATCACTGGGCCCACACTGCCACTGGCATTCACTGGCTGTGTGCTTTGTGACATGCCGGCTGGGCTCTCCCTGGCTGTTTTTTATTTGTACCTTATTTTCCTCAATTTATTCTCTCCTCCAGTTATTAATACATACTTTTGCAGAAAATATTTATTATTAATTTACAAGTTTAGAATTATTTATTTCCAACTTTATCACTTTCAATATATGAAAATTTAACATAGCCAATTTAAAATTAAAATATTTTATGTTCCTTGTTTCAAACAATGGAAAGATTTTTTGTTGCAGTTATTAGAACATTTTTTAATAAGCAAGAAATAATTAACCTCATTCAATGGTCAAACATATGCAAAACCAAACAATGTTAATGTCAGCATATTTTTGTTATTTTTAGTCTGCAATCTTTTTAAAATCAGATTATTAAAATTTGTTTGCAATTTTACAAATAATATACTTTCAGCCTAAAATTTTTAAAAAATCTACCCTAAATGTGATGGTACTGCAGATTCTACAACTTCACCATTAACTCCCATGTCTGATGAGGTTTCTGTTAGTTACCACTCATCAAGTTAAAGAGTTTTGCCTAGCTAGCCCTCGGTATTTCCATTAAATGTAAGTTTTACATTACATTGCTTTACTTTTGATCAATTGTTTTGAAATGTTTTTATCTTGTCATTTGTCAGTTTTGTTAATTGCGTTAACAGCTTTTCTGTTCAGCAGTTGCTTCCTTTTTGGATAAAACCTGCAGGTTGTTTTATCTGCCCTTCAGTGCGCATAGTACGGGTAGGTAAAAATACACAGATGTCCTATTTCAATCAGAATATTCTGGGTACTAGAACATTCTGCGATTAGCCTACAGCTTTTCCTTTTGTGCCATTTTTGGACCCATAGATGTACTGCCCTTAAACCATGAGCTGGAGTCGTCTCTACTTTCTTGATGAGCAGCAGTTTGCACGTGTGTGAGGGGTCATCTGGGAGAACCAGAACCGCTCCAGCTCGCGCTTCTATCTTAGGGAGAGGCAACAGCAATGTTTGCGTTTTATTCTCTGTATTGCTCAGGGTTTCTGCTTTACTTTGATCTAATGTTTGGAGTCAGTTTAATAAAATTATCTTTTTCACTGAGACTACCAATTTATTGGTATAGAGTCCTATATTATAAGTTAACACTCATGCAATAAGGATTTTCTGTTCCTCTCATTCCTATTGATATATACGAGGAGCAATCAAAATATATGGTGAATGTTTAAGCTAACAAATGTTTACTGCAGCAAAAGACACATTATCTTTAAACCTCATAATACCCCCCTCACTTTGAAGACATTTGTCTCAGCATTATTGCCCCTTTCTGAAGGAGTACAAATCCTCTTTTCTCAGTGTCTTTTCATGTCAGCCTCAGTGTCCTGAATCAGTTCAAAACGTGTAACTTTCACGGTCACTTTGACTGTGGGGAAGTGTCAAAAATCTTACCATGCCTTGTGCCAGGTCCAATAGATAAGGTGAATGAGGACACACCATAATATATTTTTGTGTTTTCCTTCTTTCTTTCTTTTTCTTTCTTCCTTTCTTTCTTTCTTTCTTTCTTTCTTTCTTTCTTTCTTTCTTTCTTCTTTCTTTCTTTCTTTCTTTCTCTCTCTCTCTTTCTTTCTTTCTTTCTTTCTTTCTTTCTCTCTTTCTCTCTTTCTCTCTTTCTTTCCTTCAGAATGACTGTGAACATTTTGGGTGGATTCAGGACCTCAAGGTAGACAGGTAAAGACAATCATGCAAAGGGCTCCTTCAAAGAACCACAGGAAGTGTGGATAAGTGTGTTCGAAATGAGGCAGGGTTATTTTGAGGAGAATTAATGACATTGTGTCTTTTGCTACAACAATTTTTTAAAATTTAAATAGTCATTGTATTTTACAGTCATCCTTCATATTTGTGTCCTCTTTTCTTTTGATCATTCTTTCCAGGAGTTTATTGATTTACAATGATACTTTTTTATTTTATCTTAAAACAAACAAACAAAAGACTAAAAACAATGGTACAGAATTTCAAATCAACACTGCTTATTATATTGAGTATTGTTATCTTCAAAGAACAGATTACAAGATACAGGTGTGAAAAAGTGATCAAACTGTGAAAACACAAACTGTTCTTTTTGATGAACTAACAGAGATTAGTAGTATAATTAACTAGCTTGTATATATATATATATATATATAAAATCTTTTTTCTGTCTTTTTTCCTTTCCCCCATCTCAGTTGTTCTTCAATTTTGAATTCTTTTATTTACTGAGATTATTCTGATTCTTAATTTCTGACCTCATCCCTCTTTACTGCTTTTGTCATGTTATCTTGTTCTTTTTTATTGAGTTTCTTCTAGCTAAATGTTATTCAATTATTTTAAGCCTTTCTTGCCAATTCACAAGTGTATCCATGCTGTAACTTTGCATTGATTACTTTTTTCTATTTTTTATTTTAGCTTTAACAGACAGGGCAGTCAAAGAAACACATTTTAGACATTTTAAACTCATTCACTCCTAAAACATATCATAGTTTAAGTAGACATTTTTATTACCATGTCTAGCTTTCAGTGACAAGTTGTTCCTTCTTTAATAAAGTCTTGCTTCTTTCCTGCTTTTTGCTTTCAGCATTGGGAAAGCAAAGTTCTGCAGTAAGATTTACTATTCCATTTGCCTAGCTATGCAACCTTTCATATTTTGTTCTGTTTATGTGTCATATGCATACTTATTGTTTTAATTGTCTTACATGTTCAAACTTAAAATTCATGACCTCTCCTCAATCAAGAAAATAAATTAAATAATTTAAAAATCTTTTAAAATTTTTCAAAGTTTCAATATTCTTGAGTACTCCATTCCATAGAAGTCAAATAAAGAGACCTTATATGGGGAGGGACTGATCAATGTGTACAAAGTCATTGCAAGTAAAAATGCTACCAGTGGTAACACGTGGCCCTCATCTCTCGGGAGCCTGCACTGACACCCAGGTGTTACTAAAAACCGCCACCGAGGTTGGTGCCTCCCCAATGCACGCTGTGAGCTGATGAGTCCACGTTAACACCGAGCTTAATTGAGTGCCTTGTGCTCTGTACCAGTCACTGAGAGATTCTCATACAAACACGTTTCCCATAGCTGTGCCATCACTAATGAAACTTAGGGGGGATGAGAGTCGCTTAAAATTCCCAGCCTACTCTTTTTATAGTTTTTCCCCAGAAGCTCATCTTACTTTCTGTAATCATCAACAGAATGAATCACTTGCTCCTTGTTAAGCTTTTATCTTTGCAGAGTCAAGGTGACAACGAGACACTTTTCTGTGCGACCTTCTTGGCAGCGATCCCACATTGCCTGCTGGCCTGTTTTGATCCCATTCCATATGTCCACAATTTAAGTGGCACCACCGCTTTCTGAATTGTATCACACAGCACTGCAGGGCACTAGTCAGTGCTGCCTGCTTTTGGAAATGATCTTTTCAGTCTATTTCAATTTTCACATTAAAGGACTGACCGCCTGAAACTTGATGATTACAGACTTGTAAGTGCAGGATCAAACAGAAGAAGATGCTAGCGGGGGGTCTAATGTGAGAGTATCATCCGGCATGCATAATGGACTCCTTGTTCTCTTTTAATAAATAGGAAGCCATTGGTAGCATTATGGACTCAGAGATGGCCTTGTGTTAGCTGTTCTTACAAATACATTCCAAAGAAATGCATAAGTAGAATACTTTGTGGAGAAATAATCTCTAAGGCATTTTAACAAATATTTATTGATTACTGGAGACTTTGAAAAGTTAATATGTAAATTGGTTTCAATTCACTTTAATGAATCAAAGGGAAATATAAAATAATCAATTATTTGTCTTTTGATTAAAGACTGTGTATTGATTCTCTGCTAGGAAGAATTATATGTTCTTTAAACAAAATTGGTGCCAATAAATAGACATTGATGTCTTTTTGCTTAGTCTATGAAGTATACTTATTTTGTATTGTCTGAAATTTTCTACAATTAGTGTTTTTTAATTTTTCTTGTCAGTACATTTATAAATGTGGACATAAAGATTCATAGCTATTGCTAGGAATTGATTTTTCTGTTCGTTGAAAACAACTTACTTGAAAGCAAAGTTATTCTTAGTCATTACTAGGTTAATGAACATCAATTTTGACTCTCAAAACTGGCAAATTGAAAGATTTGTTTGTTTAGCCCTTGAATCAATTTTATACTCTATTTCCCTGTTTATACTGTTAATTAATTTTAGTATGCCAGTGATTAAAGAATGAAGTTACTCAGTTAATGAATACAAATTTTTTGCATGACAAAAGCAATCTATTTTTAGACACAAAGATACTTTACTCATATTGCTTTTTCCTAATTGATCTCTAACTTCATTTGAAAATTTCCCTTAACTTCAAATTTAATCAAAATGATACTAGTATACACTTGAATATCTACTTAAAAACAACTTTTCATACCCACCTGGGAATCAGAGTGCACACAGATCGCTCCTCTGTAGGCTCTAATGTAAATATGGGATGTCATGGTGTCTACCCGCGCGATTCGTATCAAGTTGAACTTTCTGAGTAGGATCAACTTGAGTCTATTTGTGCTGCTCTAACCAAATGGTATAGACAGGCTAACCTGTAAAGAACAGAAATATATTTCTCACAGCTCTGAAGGCTGGAAGCCCAGTTTGAGAAGCCAGCGTCAGGTAAGAGCCTTCTTGTTGTATCCGCAGGAGGGGGCCAGTGCTGAGCCCCCGGTAGCGGAAGAGCAGGGGCAGGAGCCCAGCGCTGCAAGCCCTTAATCCCCGCAGCAGCCCATCCTGAGAACGGGGCCTCACAGCCAAAGCACTTCCCCGAATGCCCTCCTCCTGACTCTACGGTGCTGAGGATTAAGTCTCCAACATAGCAATTCTTGGGGACACATTCAGGTTGTACCAAAACCACTTCTTATTATTCCCTTCAGGCCCCAGATTTCAACTAGCATTTCAAAAATTGTCAGGATTTGTTAAGTTCTTGGTAAGTTGCTGGCTTGAGCAAATTGATAAAATTGCCAAGGAAACATCAAGCATAAATTTATTGAATAACTTCTTGAAAGAGCGTTAAGCGTGTCAGAGCGTGCTCTTTTATCATCAACTCAGGGTTTTCTTATCACTCTTGCACACTTGATTGTCTTATGTGTAAGAAGTTTTTTTTATTGAATACTTGCACTGAAGTCCAACAAATAATGCAAGAGGAATTTATCATTCATCAAAAATTTATTGTACCACTAGTATACAGTAAGACTATGTGTAAAATGATCTCTATAACATCACACTTTGCTTTTTATTCATTTTTTAAAGAAAAAACAGTAAACTGCAAAATATGGAATTCATCAGGGAAACATAGAAGGACAGAAACTAAAATTTACTTTGTATTAATAAATTAAAATATTGCAGTAAACATAAAAATAACAATGACTGAAATTTACTGACTATTAGGAAATTTTATGTAGATTTACTATAACTTACTAAACTGAATCTGGGTGTTGCTATGTAATAGATGAGAAATCTGGGGCCCATAGGAAAGTGTATTTGAGAACTCCAACACTGAAAACCATAATTACAAAATAAACAAGCTACCACATAATGTAAAAGTTCTAACTCCTTACTCTGATATTCTTTTATAATCTGCATTTATGTTGTAGTTATTATTTCTTCTTGCAGTCTTCTACTGTGATAATTTTCTCCATCAAACAAGTTGGCACGGGATGGTTGGAGGAACAGTAATTTGGAATGAAGAAGACCAGAGTCTAGCTTCTGGGTGACTGTAGGAAAGTCTATAGTCCTCTAAATACCATGATGAATGTGATCATTACGTATATTGAAAATGTGCCAATAAACTTAATTTTTAAAACAGAAGTGGGAGATAAATACTCGGCAAAGTGAAAATATTGTACCAGGCATTCTCAGAGGCTATTATGAAATCTTATTATTTTTTCTTTCTTCCTCTTCTTTGTTATTATTATAATTGCTTTTGCTCTCTTATCCTGAACTGTCATCTCTCTAAATCTTGCTTGTTATTTAAGGTTTATTTCAATTTCTCAAACTTAGGAATCACCACAGCATAAAGTAACTGGTTCCTGGTGGCGTGAATTTATATGCACCTCTGTCAATTCATGCTCCCCTTGTGGCCTGATGACTTACACTGGAGTCAGTAGCCAAAGTGAAATGTAAACTGTCAGATGAGAAGAAAAAAAAGTCAAGATTGTGTAACAGCAAGCAAGGAATAATGAGGTGTGGTGTTGGAACCCTGAATGGGCATGGGGGCATTTATGAAGGAGAATATATTGTTTTGAAGACCGGATTCAAATTTATGAGATTTCACTACATCTTAGATTATTCTTGATTCTGTGTTGTCTTCCATAAGAATGGAAAAGTATTATTGTTGACAGAGATTGTGTTACAGAGAGTTTGTTATTCCTCAGTTCCCTGTCAGTCACAGTATCTAAGAGCCATTTAAAATTTTCAGTTAGAATTACTGCATGAAATGCTGTCTGCATATATTTTCCAGTCTTGCCAATATCTTTACTACCTTCAACGTATGCTTTAAACCCTCATATTGAAATGAGAAATTGCCAAGATTTTGTAGAAAGCTGCTTGTAACCATCACGCAGCTTCCCTTTATGTTAACCCTCTGCATAATATAATAATGTTGTAAAATTATTCAGCAAGTGAGGTAACATGGGCACAACCACACTGATTAAACCATACCCCTTTTTCAGATGTCACCAGTCATTTTCTAGTGTCCTTTTTTTTGTTCCTGAATCTCTGCATGTACCTACCTTGCCTTTAGATGTCACGTCTCCCAATTGCTTTCTTTTAATCTTTTGAAATTCTTGAGTCTTTCCTTTTCAGGAATTTTTTTTTTCTTTTTTTGGAGGGTGTACTGGGGAATGCACGGAGGTCATCACACTGAGAGCTACATCTCCACCCTGTTTATTTATTTATTTATTTATTTATTTTTAATTTTGTTCCAAAGCGAGGTGTTGCTGAGTGTCTAAATCGCCCAGGCTGGCCCTGAAGGTTCCCGGCGTGTGCTGCTAGCAGCAGTGCCGGTCAGGCTTCTGAAGAGTACTGGTCATTGTTTTGTAGCACCTTACAAACTCAGTCTGCATTTGTTTGAGTCCTCCCATAGCTGAAGTGAAGCTGTTTTGACGTGAATATCATGGGATTGGAATGCCATTCTGTATGTATTAAACTGAGGGTAGATGAAATAATATGGTTTAATAAGAGCAGTGTGAACTTCCACTTGGCTAAGGTAATGTCAGCTGGGTTTCTCTAAGGCTGCAAAGATAGTAGATTTGCTTTTGTAGTTATTAACTATCTTGAAGGGGATACTTTGAGATTGTTCAAATGTCTTGTTTCTCTTTAGATTTTCACTCTCAAATTTAGCTTTCGTAGATGATTCTTTCTTGTTGTAGTCAGTATGCTGATTTTCCAAGGATGGTTTCTTATTTCCTTCATTCATTAACCCCTAGGATTTTCCTGTAGAGCTGCTCTTTATTCCTTATACATTTACTTAGGTATTCAAAATATATTTATATAACGATGGTCTTCTGGATATTAATTGTATGAGTTACAAACCAAAGCGATTATTACTCATTTCGTGGTGTGGCAATTATTCCGGCTTTAGCTAGTGGACCCTCTTTTGGGGCCACTTCTCTGCCTTTCATCCATGCTTCAATCTTTGTTGCTCATTTGCTTCTATCCTGATACCACATGAGGTAGCAGATTTACCTTGCATTTTGCCCAAAACCTAGAACCAAGCACTACCTAAAAGAGATCTGGTTCCTTTTTGTTTAAAACTAGTGTTCAGCAATCAGGATCTCAGTGCTAAGCATGCATGGGGCTGCTGGGTGTTATTGCTTCTGGGCCCTAGGAATTCATAGAGCTCAGAGATATAAACATAGATACTTAACCACACACGTGCACAGCTCTGTGTCTATGCATGCCAGCCACCGTCCTACCTACGTGTTTAGCCAACAGTAAGTTTGTGCTGATAATTCTGACTTCAGTGCCACACAAAACAAGTCTTTATATACTCAAGATTACATTGTCTCATATCTGGTAAATAATTCATATGCCAAATGATGGATTTTTACTTGTTTACATCATTTAAATTTAAGTGTTGATTAGTATATTTTATGTACTTTAATAGTTTGCTAGCTGTAGTCTGCTTTTGATTTTTTTCTTCTCAACCTGCTTTCTCTGATATATTTCAGTATTTAAAAATTAAGATTTATGGACACATAACTCATTATTTATAAAATGTCTTGTATCCACTCAAGTTTACCATATGTATCTTAAATTAATCAGACCTATATTCACGCAATATTGCATTTGTTCACCTACTGTGTAAGGACCTTAGGAAATCATATTCCCAGTTTACTCCACTATCCTTTCCACTATTGTTATCATACATTTTTATTTTTACATATACTATAAACACAGAATATATTGCTACCATTTTTGCTTTAGACAGTTTTTAAAAAGAATAATTAGAAATTAGACAGTAAATAATTTTCTTTTACTTTCATTTATGACATTTACAGCCCTCTGCATTGCCTTGTGCTGATTAGGTTTCTGTCTAGTCTGTGCCTTTTACCTGAAAAATTTCTTTAGCATTCCTGCTGTGTGTCTCCTGGTGTTGTTATTTGTTTTTTTTTGAGAAATTCTTTATTTCTTATAAACGGTTTTTGTATCTTACAAACTGTTTTTGCTGGGTATAGACTTCTGATTTGAGAGGTGTTTCTCCTTGTATATTTTCAAGCTTTTACTCCACTGTCTTCTGGTACAAAATAAGTTTGCTGCAGTTTATTCTTCTTCTGCTTGTGCTGACTGTATTCTAGATATGTTTAAGGTTTTAGCTGCATATGTAGCTTAAATGTGACAGACCCAGATACACATGTGTGTATGTAAGTCTGTGCATGCATCCACATTGTGTATTTGTATTTATCCTGCTTCATGATTTTTGCTTTTGCAACTTCCAATGCTTTTAATTTCTTGTGTCTCTTTTTTAAATTTCATAAGTAATAGTGGGTCAATATTTTTTCACTCTCTGTTTTCCCTTCTCTTGAAGACACAGCTGTCCATTAGACAGAGAAGCTCTTATCTGTTTATTTCAACTGTTTAAAAATGCTACATTTCAGTTTGGGTACTTAGCATTGAACTATTTTACTTTTATTTATTCCTCAGCTGTTTCCTTTTTTTTTTTTAACTTATAAGAACTCCAGAGGTATCCTTAGTTCCTCTGACCTTTTATGTCTAACATTTCTATTCATTATTTTTATATTTATCATTTTTCTGCTCAAAATGATCTACCTGTTCTTGTATATTACATACATTTCCACTAGAGACTTTAAAGTGGTAACCAATTCAATGATGAAATGTATTTTAAATTTCTTGTCAAATGTTTACCATGTAAGTGTCAGCTGGGAATGCCTCTGTTGATTGGCTTGTCTTAGGGTTGTGTTTGTTTTTCTTGTCATTTGGTGAGCTTTTTGTTGAAGTTGCACATATCACGTAGGACTAAAGATACTAAGATCAATGACTTCTGCGGTGGACACGGGTAGACCTTTCACTCTCCCAGGTGTGTTTGGGTAAACTGGAACATGGATTTGATTTGTGGCCTCTCTGCTGCTGGGGTCACCCACAGTGCACCCCAGTGTGAAGGCTGCCTGCCAGAGGGTTTTTCTCCATGTCTGACACACCCATGCTTTGAGATTTTCCTTTGTAGCTGCTCACCGAACTTCAGTCTCTGCAGCTCTCCCTCTAATATTTACCTACGGTTTTTAGTCTGTGTTCTTGAGGGCAGGATGGAGTTGTCCTCTGCTGTTATGGTTGAGGCTCAAGTTTTAGAAATCCCTGCACTTCTGGGCCTTAGGTTTATGGTCTCTCTAAGGACCCCTGCCCATTGTCCTCTCCCAGATCTGCAGCCCTGCACATGCGCCAATCTCTTTTCAATGGCGAGGACTTATTTTCTTCCTTCTACCTGTTACCTCAACCCAACAACAAGCACCCCGAAGGTGCGGTTTTTTGGCACCACAGGTCACGAAGTTGGCCCCGCAGAAGAGGGAGCAAGGTGCGGGCAGGGTCTCAAATGCACCCCCGGGGGCTCCGGCTCCCCTCCACCAGCCGGATTCCCAGAGGCGCCCTTGCCTGTGAGCATCCCGGGCTTTCCAGAGAGCATCCTGAGGTTCTGCAAAGAGGGGACCCCCACCCGTGTCTGCGCCCAGAACCTTCCCGCTCCCGCAGCAGCCTGGGCCCCGCCTCTCCAGCCTCAACTGTTCAGCGCACGCACGGAGGCGACTGGGCTCTTCCAAGATCCGGCAGTAGTGGCCCGTCCTACAAACCCACCGGTCTGAAAGTTTCTCAGACTATCATGAATTCGCATCTTACTCAGCTTTTTTCTTAAAGCAGGGTGAAACTAATGATTTTTTCATGAGCAAACCCCCGAAGTCTAAACTTGCTTAAGCACTGTATTGCTGTGTACTCTGAAACTCATTTCTAACAAGCATCTGTGGGGACACCTGCAAACCTTTTCTCTTTGCATGTCGACTTCTTCTATCTTTGAAAACTCTTTTAAAATATTGCTATTGTGTTCTTTTCCTAAAAGTGAACCAACAAAATTAAAACCACCTCCTTTCTTACAGAGATATCTTTCAGTCACCTCATCCATTCTGAATGACTCGTATCTATTTCCTGACATATTCAAATTTTATGAATTCTAATATCTAGGTTATTTATTCTTGTCAGACAAACATCTTAGAAGGTTCTTCTTTTTAAGATTTGCAGATGTGCAGTCTCTTATTTTATTTTTCCTGATTCTGGAGTCATTCTTATACTTTTCTCTGAGTGAGTTTTACTGACTTCTTTTGATTTTCATTATCATTTGCTCCACACTGGAGTTCACGGAAATCAGACTCTAACACTGAGGTGTCTTTTAGGGACTTTTTAGGAAATGACTATGAAATTAGCACCTGTGGAGAAGAGCAGGAAACAAGCTGGGTCCCAGTGAGAAAGTGTGTCATAACTTAGAATACACAAAGACTTTACAATTGCATATGCAGCTTTGGAGTTAGGAGAGGGGTTTAGAAAGTTCTTACAGTGGAGGAAAAAGAGCAACCTTAAAAAACCATACCTAACCCTCCCCATGACCACAGAAAAATCTCAAAACCCCCATAGCCTAACCCCACGCAATCAGTCATCCTATTTGAGATGCTCAATAAAAGGAGGCATAAGCTTAGGCAGTTTTCTTTTTACACAAGATGAATCTATGACTGGAATCACCTTTCTTAGATGTCTAAGATGTCAATACTTTACTCCACTCTCAGAAACAAGAACGAGTGTTTCCCTCCTGAAATAGAAGGGGTCTGGGTGCATCAAGTGTCTACACAGGTAGATAACCTCAATCTAAATAACAAAAGACAGCTCCCACCTGAATTCAAGTTCCATATTTTGTGCATGCTACCAAAGGTGTGTAACCTATATGTACTAGAAATACCAGGAGGCAAAGAAAGAAAGGTACAGAAGAAATATTTGAAATGATAATTACTAAAAATCTCTCCAATTACTATCAGTCACAAAACTGCAGATCAAGGAAGGTCAAAAAAACACCAACCAAGATAAATGACAGAGAAACTACAGTTGGGGGTATCATTTTCAAAGTACTGAAAATCAAAGATAAGGTAAAAACTCCTGAAAGAAGCCAGAGGAAAAATACCTTATCTATAGTGGAGCAAAGATAGGAATTATAGCCAATTGCTCCTAGGAAACCACAAAAGCAAGAAGAGATGAAATGAAATATTTAAAGTTTTCAGAAAAAAAAATCACCAAGCTGATATTCTGTATCCTGCCAAGTTATTTTTCAAAAGTGAAAGAGAAGTAAAACTTTCTCAGGCAAACAAATAATGAGAGAATTGGTTCCCAAAGACATGCTTTTAAAAAAATGCTTGAAAATTCTTTAGAAAGAAGGACAATGATACAGATCAGAAATTCACATATGAAGGAGCATCACAGAGATAACAGTGAATATAGAGTAAAAATACCTTAGCATTTTAATCTAACAGATGATGTAAAAACAATAAAAGCAACTAGGTATTAAATTCTGTGTTCCAATGCAGCTGTGTGCTTACATATACTCATTTGTAAGTGAATGAATGAAAGTAATGATACAAAGAAATTGGACTTGGCAGAGGTGTAAATTTATACCGAAAAACAGAACAACTAACAAAGTATGGGGGAAAAAACCTGGTAACCTAAAAAATGTGAAATAATATAAAATTCTGAATCACCAAAGTCAGATAAAAAGTAAATGACAAGGATGGGAACAATGAATAGTAACAAGTATGTTGAGTATTAATGAAGCTATGCAATCATTTCAGTATCAATTATCTGAGTGAATCAATAAACAATAAAAATTGAACCAAAGTGAATCAAGATATGTCACAACATTATGTGATCTACAAAAGTCTCTAATTTTTCAGAAACACAGCAATAAACAGTAATGGTTAGAATATGATATAACATGCTAACACTTATAAGAAAATGAGAGCTGCTATATTAGTTTCAGACTTTATGCTTTATGAAGGATAAACATGGCCATTTTCTTGGTCAGCATAAAAATCCTTAATATATGTGGGCCTAACAACAGGGTGACAAATTATGTGAAGAAAACACTGACAAAAGTGGAAGGAGAAATAGATGAAGCCATTATTATTCAACAAGCAGAAAATTGGTAAAGATGTAGTTGAACTTGACAACACCACCCATCAACCTGGTGTGATAAATATCTATACACTACCTCATTTGATAAAAGAATACACATTTTTCTCATAATAAGATAGTTCAGTTGGGTGCCAAACTGGACTGCCTTGAGAGTCCTCTAGGAGATTAGTAAAGCATGCTTTGGGGTGTACAGGGGCAGACGGTGGGGCCATGACATTGGATACTATCCTGGCCCCTGGCCCCTTTTTTTCTGGAACTGTTCCCCTGCCATCCTTCCCCACTACAATAAAGTGAGAAGTTTTGCTTTATGATGCCCCCCATACCGTGGCATTGCACCTTGGAGCCAGTTGATCATGGACCGACATCTCTGATACCCTGAGCAAAAATAAACCTCCTTAAGTTACGTACGTTGGGTATTTGGTCCCAGAAGTGGGGAAGCTGATCAATACAGAAAATTGGAACCAGAGAAGTGACTGTTGCTGTGACTAGACCTGACCATGTGGTTCAGAAATTTTTACAACTGGTTAATGAGGGAAATTTGAAAACGTTTGGAGAAGTGAGCAACAGAAAGCCTCGAATATTGCAAGCAGAGTTCAGTGGATGATTTTGGTGAGAGCTCAGAAGAGCAAAATCATGGTACAAATTCAGAGAGTAAAGGTCAGTCCTATGGGGATACAGCTGGAAATTAGGACTGTACTAGGAACTGGATGACAGATTACACATTTCAAATTCTGGCAAAGAACTTGCCCCCGTTTTGCCTATGTCCTATGACTTTGCATGAGGCTGAATTTAAAGGTGGTAGACTACATTAATTTATCTGGTGAAGGAAATATTAAGGCATTCCAATATTCAGCCCTGGCAAGTATACTGTGGCTACTCATAGCTAGACATATAGTGAGAATTGGGAGCAAAAAGAAAAACAGAATACTTAAAAGACTCCAATTTTTGTCTGGAAGGAATCATGTGTAACATTGGAGCTAAAGGAGATTTAGTTATTGAAGAAGTTAGTACCATTAAAAAGAAATCAAGTGGTTTAAAATGAAACAAGAAGAAAGGCCTTGAGGACATACCAGGAATCAGCAAGACTGACAGTCAAAGGGTATTAAAGTGTAAACCTTTCGTTTGTGACGTGTCTGTGGGTCTCCTATCCAAAAAGAGCCAACCTGAGAGGAGTGCACCGCAAACTGTAAGAATGAACCCAAAGGTGCTATAGAGACTTTGGGAAGCTGAAGCTACAAGGAAGGTAGAACATCTGCAAAGGAAAGCCACAGACAGCCGGTGGGTGCAGCCCAGGAGAAGGGGTTTGTGGTCAGCAACCAGGAAGATCACAGAGGAAAGGCTGCCCCAGTTATCAGGAATGCGGGTCTCAACACCCCAGAGCTAAACAACTAAAAGTTTGCTCTGCTGAGTTTTGGTCTAGACTTAGTCCTATTCTTCTATATCCTCCTACTCCTCCCTTTAGTAATGAGAATAACGTTGTATATGGGGGATTATGTACCTTGATTTTAGTAATAATAGTGAA
This sequence comes from Dasyprocta punctata, assembly GCA_004363535.1. Classification (NCBI taxonomy): domain Eukaryota; kingdom Metazoa; phylum Chordata; class Mammalia; order Rodentia; family Dasyproctidae; genus Dasyprocta; species Dasyprocta punctata. The sequence continues at coordinate 6,225 of RJWM01006206.1, read as the reverse complement.
GGTATCGCTTTGTTGAAGGCTGTTGATAAAGAGGGAGTCTATATTTGTGAGTACAGCATTTATAGGAAATTTCTAACTTCAGCTTAATTTTGATGTGAAACTAAAACTATTCTAAAAATTTTAAAGCTAAGAGTAATGATAAACTTGAGCCATCTGTAGGAAAATGGATGCACCTTGAGACTATATTGTTAAGTGTGATAAATTAAACACAGAGCTTAAATATTGCATTTTGAGGGGGGTACCGGGAATCAAACTCAGGGCCTCACGCTTGCCAGCCAGCTACTTATGCTGCTGAGCCATATCCCCGGCCTAATATTGCATGGTTTTCTTATATGGAAAACCCAAAATATAAAGGAAGAGCAAAATAAATGACAGATAATGAGAAACAGCATGATAGATCTTCTGCAACAGAGAAGGGACAAGAGATGGAGGCGGGATGCAGAATGAGAGGGGAAAAGGATGAAAAGCAGAACTAAGATTTGTTGTGTACATACACCTGCTCCCCATGAGGAATATAATTATGTGCTGCAAACATATGCCAGTAAAAATTGGAAAAAAAATCTATCACATAGGACAGTCATTTGTCACTTTTCTCTTTGGATTAGAAAATTCTCCTTCAGAGAAGATTTGATAAATATTACCCTAAAGTCTGCTCTAAATTTTGATTTCTGATTTTGTAATACTTAACTCTTTAATTTTTCTGATATATCTTGATTTAATATATAAAGCAACCATCTAAATTGTACCTCAGTAGTTTTTATTTGAGTCAGTACTATTAATTTGATAATTCTCATCATATTGGAAATTATAATGCTTTGTTAATTATATAAACAATTGCTATGTTCAAAAGTAGAGCGGTGACCTGCATCTCGTTATCACTGTCAGTGAAATAGTCCCTGGAGAGCAGAAGTGTATCTGACGTCCACGGCCTCTTCCACCTGCTTCAAGCAGATATATTTGTTAAGAATGGCTTACGCTTTTTAGATTGTTTCATTTTTAGGAAATAAACACTCAATAAATCAATCCTATGTGTTTTCGGGACTGAAAAGGACAGTTTTACCCAGGAGTATTGATATGCTGCATGATCAAAAATATGATGACTCTTTAATGAAAAACACCGGTAGCCCAGCGGGTCGTGGTGCAGGCAGGAACAGCAGCCCGGCCGCAGGGAAAAGGAGCCCGAGCAGCAGCGCGCACAGGAGGCCCGGGTCCCCAGGGCCACGCAGAGCCAGCAGTCGGGAGCCAGGCGAGCGCAGAGCTCCAGCGGCAGGGCAGTCCCACCCCTCCCCTGAGTGGAGTGAGGGAAGAACCACGGTGGGAGCAGACTAGGGCGATTCCGCTGAGAGGTCGGAGCTGGGACCACCTAGCCTCCGCCTCGGCGGCCACCAAAAGCCAGCCTTAGCCCTAAACACGAAGGCCTGGAAGCATCACTCTCGTCTGCAACCGGCAGAGCAGCTTTGACTCAGCCGGAGAAGCAGGCCAGCAGCCTCGGGCCCAGGGCGCCCTCCACACAGTGGCCAGTGTGGAAGAGCAGTCAGGGTGCGGGGCCAGAAGGGGTCGGAGTGCCAGGCACGAAGGGGTCGGGGTGCGGGGCAGAAGGGGCCGACCGCACATGGCCTGGGGCAGCCCTGGGCTTTCCCCGCCCGAGGACGCCGCAGCAGCTGGGCGGGCGCCATGGGAAGGAAGACCACGCATGGAGAGGCGGGCATCCAGAGCGTCGCGGCCTGCAGACCAGCCCAAGCCCCGCGCCCAGAGGCCAGGATGGGCCTAGCCCAGCACGGAGCCCACGGCAGACTTGGCACGCTTCTGGGGTCTAACGTGGACGCAACCGCAGAGCCTTGGCACCGAGGAATTTAATTATTTTTCTTTGTTTGGTGATTGGTTTTCCTTTTCTGCATGTTTGGATTTTTTTTTCTCTATTTAGATATTTTACCTTTCTTTTTGTTTCTCTTCTATTCATCTTTCTTTCCTCAGTTATCTCTCGCGTGTAAACAGTGGATTGTCTCCCAGTTGTGAGAAACTGAAAGAGCAAACGAAGTCTAGAATGCACAATAGATATTGTGAAATGAGAAGTAATTGTTTAAAAGGAAAAAGGAACTAAGAGGGGATAAAGATAAAGGAAAGAAGGGAAAGGGAGAAAATGTGAGGTAGCTATACAGTCAGTGTCTCTCGGTTCATTGAAAAGGAAGGTTCGTACTAATACGGATTGGAAAATTTTTATGTCCATATCTTGTCCTCTGAGTAACTACTTTGAAGATGACAATACGCAATTTATTAACTGTTGTTATTGTCCTATTATTGCTTTATGAAATTCTGCTTTATTTTTTAATAAAATTTAAAAAAAGAAAAAGAGAATATTAGAATGAGCTGAAATAACCTGATAGTGTTTTTCAAGGTCCTAGAAAAGCAGGGATAGTTCAAACATAAAGCTAGTATAAGAGAAACAAATTATAAAAGTTAGGGAAGAAATTAATGAAATTGAGACTTAAAAAATCTACAAAGAATCAATGAATAGAAAAATTGTGTCTGAAAAATACTGAACAAAATAGACGAAACTTTAGCCAATCTTATTTAGAAAAAGAAAGGACTCAGATCCACATGATTAGAAATGAAAAAGTTGAAATGACAATGGATTCTTCCAAAATCCAAAAAAATTATTTATAACTACTTTAAGGGCCTGTACTCTAATAAAATAGAAAATTTTGAAGAAATGGATAAACTCATAGATACATATGAACCACTGAAGTGGAACTAAGAAGATAAAAAAAATTAAATAAACCAATATCAGTCAGTGAAATTTCAGAAGTAATAAAAACACTACCAACTAAGGAAAGCCCGTGTCCTGACAGATTGACAGACAAATTCTATAAGAACTTTAGAGAATATCTAACACCAATACTCCTCAAACTCCTTAATGAAATTGAAAGGGAAACAGTGCTCCCAAAATCATCACTGGGACTAAGACGACCCTAATCCCAAAACCAGAAAAAGATTCAGCCTAAAAAGAGAGCTACAGATCAGTCTTTTTTAATGAACACAGATGCAAAGCTTCTCAATAAGATAATGGCAAACAGAACACAGCAAATCATCAAAAGATTGTACATCATAGCCAAAAGAATTCATTGTGGGGAGGGGGGATGATTTAACATATACAAATCAATTCATATGGAACAAGAAGACACCTAGAATAGCAAAAGCAACTCTGGGCAACAAGAGCAAGGCAGGTGCAATCCCAGGATATATTACAATTCCACAATGATAAAAGCAGCATAGTATTGGCAGACTTGTGGTCAGTGGAAGAGAATAAAAGATATGGAAACAACTTCAGGCATACTAAGTTATACGGTCCTTGACAAAGGGGCCCAATCTCTGGAGGAAAGACATTTCTTAAAAAATGGTGCTGGGGAAAGCAACTTTCTACATGCTAAAAGTTGAACTAAGACTCATATCTCTCACCAGCCATAAATTAAAATTAAAATACATCAAATGCCTCAGAATTAGAACAAAAACACTTAATCTTCTGAAGACAAAATAGGTATAACTCTCAAAGACATGGCAAAGACTTCCTAAATAAAACCCTGATTTTGCAAGAAATAATACCTAGAATCCACAAGTACGATAACATTAAATTGAAAAGATTTTTCACAGCAAAAGAAATCACCAAGAGAGTTTAGAGATGATCTACAGAATGGGAAAAATTTTGCCAGCCACTCCTCAGACAAAGAACTAATATCTAAAATATATAAAGAACTCAAAAAATCTAGACTTCCTAAATTTAAAGACCCAATCAATAAATGGACATCTAAAACAAATAGACAGTGCTCAGAAAAATACAATTGGTCTAAAATATATGAAAAAATGTTCATTTGGCCATTTGAGAAAAGCAATTAAAATTACATTAAGATTCTATCTCACTCCAGAAAATGACTACTACAAGAAATCGACCAGTAACAAATGCTGGTGAGGCCAGTGGGAGCGCAAATGGCCACAACCACTATGGAAATCAGTGTGGAGGTTTCTCAAAAAACTGAAAATAGAAATTCTGATCCAGCTATTCCTCTTTTAGGCATTTCCCCAAAAGAGTTAAAAAGGTCATATCATAGTGATGTATGGGTTCCCATGTTTATAATTGCACAATTCATAATAGCCAAATCTTGGAAATAACCTATATGTAAATCAACAGATAAATGAATTTAAGATACGGTGTTTATATACAATGGAATACTACCCTGATGTTGAGGAGACAAACTTGAGTCATCTGTAGGAAAATGGATGCATGTTGAGACCATAATGTTAAGTGAAGTCACTCATACACACAAGCTTGGGCATTGTATGGTTTTCCTTACATGACAATTTTAATAGGACAGAGGAGAGAGAGGGAGAAGAGGAAGAAAAAAAGTTAAGACATTTTAGGTACCTTTCTTCTGTTCATTTCTGGTTTCATCCAATATGGTGTGACAGCTCACTTTGTAGGATTTTTGTTTCTTTGGATATGTTAACATCATTATTATTGCTGTGAACATGACCTGTTTTGAAGAAAAAATTTCAGAATAAGAAAGTCTATGAAGATAAAGAGTAGCTCAGCATGGCCTAGATTTGGGGGGAAAGCCTGAGCGATGAGATCTTCTTGGGAGAGTGTTTCATTTTGAGTTAACAGAAGCTATCTAAGTTTGATTGTGGTCATGGTTGTAGAATTCTGTCCATGTGCCTAAATCCACTGAAGACTTATTTTGAGTCTTTTGGCATGGAAATTTTAGTTTAATAAAACTGCTATTAAAAAAGAACTGCTTCAGAAAGTGGCGAGAATGCTGGGCTAAGTGGAGGGGGAGCATTGTGTTCATCTGGTGTCCTTGTGAGGAGAGGATACTGTCACAGAACAGAGAGATGGGACAGGTGATGGGCGACCCTGTGAGGAAAGGACAAGAAGGCAACCAGACGCAAGACGAGGAGGGAGGACTCGGCAGAATCCAGGCCTGTCAGCTCCTCAGTCTGGGGCTCCTCGCTGCAGGAATGGGAGAAAATAAACTGTTGCCTAAGCCCCTCAGTCTGTGATGTTTTGCTATGGCAGAATTGGCAAATTACCGCAGGGAGTCTGGCCGAATGTGCCACTGGGGTAGCCCAAGAGGAGGACTTGCCCTCAGTTGTTTGGTATTGGGCAAAATGCAGCAGCAAATGCCATGTATTCATGGCAGGTGCCTAAAGAACGTTCGATAAAATTATTTATTATCAATACAAATCACTTCAGGGGTGATTAGTTGACTGACCTGCTAAGTGAAAAGAGAAGTGTAGGAGTTTGCAGGTGGCAGTGTCCGAAGGACTGCAAAGAATCTTCCAAAACAATAACCATGAGTGGCAGGAGAAGACAGTATAGGCAAGGACATCATTGTTTTTGTTTGTTTGTTTGGCCTATAGACATTGCCAGAGCGGTCTCCCATCGCTCTGTGAAACTCCATCCCTCCGGGCTTTTCAGAAAGTGTATTTACAAGGCGTAGACCTGGAGATGAGATGGGACTCATTGTCTGCTTACGTGAGTCCTGAAATGGTTTGGAGAAATAAGATGTGATTGAGAGCACCCCTGAGACTTAGGTGGGTTTGTGTTACTTAGGTCTATTTGGTATCCATTTTCAGATGATTTTTATTGATTTTTCAAATTGATCTTTTCTTGATGTAGAATTCCTTGATGGTCCACAGACTGATAAAATTAATATGTCTTGTATCGAGGATTGGAAGGTATCATAAATAATAGATTATATTCTAGACAGCACAACGTGATTCCATATACTTACACAGTAATTCTCTCATATAAAACTAAAGTGCTGATATCATCATGTTTCTTTATATTATGTACACTTAGAATTAAAGTTCTACTAAATAAGTGCCAGAGTAATGAAAGTATGTTATATTGCAACTTGCCTAGTTTATTTTCTTATGAAATATCACATAGAAAATGGATGTTATTAAACTAATGTAACTTGATTTCATTTGCTCAAAAAAAATTAAATTTTCATTCTTTCCTTTAGCAGAAAGAGGCCAGAAGTGCAAAACTTGATCCAATATCATTGGCTTTTATTATTAAAGGAGTTTATACTTAAAAGAAATTACTGAATACATTAAGAAACAATATATAACTTAAATCTCATTTTAGGTTACACAACTACTTCGGGTTATGTGTTTAAGCGATTTCATCTATTTATAACTGAGGACAGGCCTTGCTTATTCATTTGT